>SRPV01000621.1:0-16149 GCA_018360135.1 Claviceps sorghi | reverse complement strand
TGGCAAAAATGACTGTTATAGTAGCTAGAAGAGCTACTATTAAAGGTTTTTAAAAGGGGTGTATTATTATCTTTTACTTAGAAGAAAAAACTATGTTTTCTAACATTTAAAAGACTAATATAAGACCTATTAGCTAAATATAGGGCATTTTTACTTATGTAGCCCCTTGCTAAATAGTGCTTTAATCCGCTAACTATATTTATATTTAGGTTTAGAAAATATAGTGTATTTTAAAGGACTAAAGGCCTGTATTTATTAGGGTTTTGCTAATAAAGCACTAAAAATTTAGCTTTTCTAAATCCCTTTAAATAGATAGGTCCCCTACTAGTGGAAATAGGCCTAGCCTAACCCTTTTTATAAGGCGTATAGCCTATAAAGTGCTCTTTAAAATTAACTAAATATACTATAAAGCCTATATTATAAAGAAGGGCATTCTTTATTACTTTATAACTAAAATTAAAGGCCTTAGAAGATATTTTATCTTCTAGCTTACTTTTAATACTAATAACACTGCTAGAATTAAAAGATTTGCTGCTAGTACTAGGGCTGCTAGGTCTACTAAGGGGCTTTAAAGAGCTGCTAGTAAGGCTAAAATTACCTAGTATAAAAGCGCCCTTTTAGGTCTTATCCTTAGCCTTTTTAGAGGATTTTTTAGATAATTTGCCTTTCTTTTTCTTAGAAGAGGACTTAGAATTTCCTTTATTTTCTTTAGGGTTATTCTTCTTATTTTTATTCTTTTTAGAATTAAAATTAGGGGTCTTATTTTTTTTAGATCCTTTATATGTAGATTCTTTAGCTTTATAATTTAAAGCTTTAGCTACTATAGAGCTCTTATCTTACTGCTCTTTTAGTAGGTTTACTATTAAAAATTACAGATTTAGTGCTCCTATAGGGATCCTTAGGGCCCTATTAGTCCTTATAGCAAATTATTACCTTTTTACCTACTAAGGAAAAGTAGACTTTAATGCTTATAAATACTAATTTACTTAATCTATAGGCTCTATAGAAACGCTAGAAATTGCTAATTTAGCTAGTAAATTATTAAATAAAGTATTAAAAGCTTCTAAGGATCTCTTATAACCTTAAAAAGTTAGGCTATAAAATTAGGAATATAGGGAGCTATATTATATTTTAGTACTGTAAGAATACTGCCTTTCTAAAAGGCTAAAGGCTTTTATAGGGTCTTATTACTAAATTATAGCAGCTTAGGGGCCCTTAGAATAGCTATCTCTTAAAAGCATAAAAATTATAGCTTAGTTTAGATTACTTAAATTACTAGAAAATCCCTTAGGATTATTTAGAAAATTAGGCATTTTTAAAGCCCTAAATTAAATAGCTAGGGCTTGTTTTTATTAGTTATAATTTTCTAGTCCCTTAAGCCTTACAGCTTTTAGGAAGCTATATACCCTTTTATTAAATTCTTTAATAATTAATTTATTATAGGAATTTAATATATTAGAATTCTTTTTATAGCTTACGCTTCTACTAGAATTAGGATTTTCTAGTGGTTCTACTAGCTTAAGCTTTAGGTTATTAGCTATAGTAATAGCTAAATCTTCTAATTTTTACAAAATATTAGTAATACTTAAATTCTAAATAGTAATTTACTAGTTCACTAAGTTAACCTAAGCTTGCTCTTGGCTTTTAGCCTAGGGGCCTAAATTTATAGGTTTTATAGCTGCTAAAAATTAAAGAGAAAATCTCTATAAATTTAAAAATCCATAAAAATACCTATAAAGGTCTTAATTTTATAGGTTTTTACTTAGAAGAAGGAATTTTCTAAGCTTTATTATAGAAGGGAAAGCTTTTATAAGGTTCCTTTTTATAAAGAGAAATGGCTCTATAAGCTCTTTTATAAAAATAGGAATATTTTATAATTTCTTTTCCTTTTTATAAAAAGGAAAGCTTTTTTTCTTATAGATTCTATTTTTTATAGAAGTAGAATTTCTTCTATAACTGCAATTCTCCTTATTTTATAGAAGGGGAGTTTTCTTTTAGTAAATGTATTCTATTTTTATAGAAGAAATAATAGCTTTTAAGTCTTTCTTAGGTCTTTTACCTAATGTAGAATATTAAGTAAATTTTAAGAGAATTTTCTAAATGCTCTATAAAATTTAGTAAATTTTTAGGTACTAAGAAGTTACTTCTGGGCTTATAACCTATTAGAAATAAGGGGTTTATAGAGGCTTTTGCCCTCTAAATTACTAAGGTAGTGAGGCTTAGTAAGCTAGAAGCTAGAAGGGCTCTATAGTGCTATAGCTAAAGCTATAGGCCTTATAACTAATATTAGAAGCTTAATATATAACTTTTAGCACTTAAAATACGCTAAATTCTAGCTTATAGAAGGCAGTAGAATTTTCTTAGATTTTTATCTAATTATTTAATATTATAGGTGGCAGGCTTAGATTAATAGTTTATATAGTTAGTAGGCAGCTAGTAAGAGGGAATATCTTCTCCCTTATATACCCTTTAAGCCTATTAAAGGCCTAGCCCTATAAAAAGGGGCTTATAGGCTACTTTTTATTTTCTATAAAATTTATTTATATAGGAAAATAAAAAAATAGACTTATAGCTATATAAATAAGGTGCTAATATACTCCCTAAATATTAACTTAGTAAAAATTAGTATGCAACTTTAAAAATCAGAAAAATTAACTAATTATATAAAAAAATTCCCCTTATTCTAGCAATAAAAATACTAGTTATAAAATCTTCTACAACCCCTTAGTTATTATATAAATTAGCTATAAAGTATGCCTTAGGGTAGCCTACTATATAGCCCTTAGGGTAAGCAGCTTAAGTCTTTAAGCTAATTTTTAATTGCTTACTTAGTTGCTATAAAAATCAATTCTAAAGTCTTACTAAGCCTAACAGACCGTTAGGTTTTTAATTAAGCATGTGCTAGCTGCTATAAGGCATAATTAGAAGGGAAAAGGCAAGAAAAGTGGGGCGCTTACAGCTGCGAGCTATGAGCGGAAGAATTGATTCTACAGGCGCTGCGCGCAGCTCTGGGCCGCTTGCAACGCCAGCAACAGCTAAGAAAAGCCCCCTAAGGGTCCCTATAAGGGTCCCTATAAGGCAGGGGCTAAGGGTCACTATAAGGCCTATTGAGAGGCCTAATAGATAAGGAAGTCCCCTGAAAATAGCTGTTATTTTCAACAGTTATAATATTAAATAGGGTTCTTAAGACCCTAAACTAATAAATGGTATAAATTCCTTATTTTATATTATAGAAATAGTGACTTTTAACTCCTATATCTTAGGAGAAGTAAGGGGTATATAGATTTTTAGCTATTTTATAATAACCACTAATATTATAAAAAAGCTTATACTAAAGCTACTAATTAGTATAAACTTTATATATAACTATAGTATAAAGATTAACTTTATTAACCTAAAGGTAGTTTTTCGCTTTATTTATAATATAATAGTATTAGGCAGAATATTCTGCCCTTTTAATATAGTACTAGTAAGGAAGGTTACTATAGTTAACTTAGTAATTATCCCTATAAAATTAATAGGATTTATTTTAATTACTTAGAAAAGCCTCTTTAAATAATAGGAGATAAGTATCTATTACTTCTACTTATAAAATAAGTTAATATTTAACTATATCCTTAATTAAGTGTAAGAAAAGGTTTTATAAGTATATAACTCTTTTAATAAACCCCTATATATTAGCACCTAATAATAACTTAGAATGTTAAAAGGCGCTAGTACTATAAACTCTTACTTTATAGTAGATAATATCCTTAAGTTTTCTGCCTTTTATAGTATTAATATTATTATTAAAGAAAGTAGTTTATAAAAAGTAAATATTAATACCTTTACCTATAAAATGTTTAATAAAACTACCCTAAAAGAAGATAAAGACCTTAACCTAAAAGTAGTAAATAGTAGTATACTATTCTATAGTATTTTATACCTTAATAATATCCCTTTTATAAAAAATATATATAGTATTAAGATTATAAATATAAACTTTAGAGCTACTATTAAGCTTATTAAACTTACTAATAAATATAATATTTACTATAATAAAGGTATAGTTCTTATACTAAATAAAGAAAAGATATATATTAATTTTATTAATAGTTAGCAGTATTAGATTAAGACCCCTTAAGTATATAACTTAAGTGTTAAGGACTTTAAGAAATTCTGTAAAATTAATAATAAAAAGTATAAAGTTAGTAAGATATTATACCTAAATAAGGGAGAAAAGGCTCTGTATTTATACCTTAGTTTTATTATATAGTAAGATACTAATAAGGAATATAAAGGATATATAGTTATTAATATAAGACTTATTAATAGTATTACTATTCTAAATATTTATCCCTTACTAAACTAAAGTAATATTATAAGTAATGCCTAAGGAAAGAAGTAAATAACCCTACTTAACGCTTTAGGTTTCTTTAATTAGTTACTTATTTATAAAAACTATTATAGTAGAATAGTAGTAATCTTAAAAAGAGGCGTAGAAATCTTCTATATTATAATATAAGGTTATAAAAACTTACTAGTATATACCTAACGTTTTATAAACTACTAATTCTATAAATATAGTGATTTTGTTTAGGTTTATATTAATAATATTGCTATTTTCTCTAACACTCTTAAGGATTACCTTTATTACCTTATAATTGTTTTTAATATTATTAAAAAGTGTTAACTATATATTATAATAAAGAAGTCTTTTATTAAATACCCCTTAATTTAGCTATTAAGTTTTATTATAAATTCTAAGAGATATACTAATATAAATAATAGAGTAAAGGCTCTTAAATATCTTTAGATACCTAAGACACTAATAAACCTTAAAACCTTTATTAGAATAGTAGGATTTCTTTAAGCAGAAGTCCCTTAGTTTAATATCTATATATAACTGCTATAAGAAAGGAAAATAAGCCTACTATAAAATATTAAAGAAAAAAATAAAATTCTATAGGGATCCTTTAAGTAAGTAAAAAAGAGGGTAGTAAAAATAAAGGCCTTTAAACTAACTAATAAGGAAAATAAGGCTTTTCTATAGCTTTAAGAGCTACTTTATATAAAAGTGCTACTATAGCACTATAACTTAATAAAGCCACTTTTCTTTAAAGTTAATATATATAAGGAAGGATTTAGCCTATATACTTTTTAATTAACTACAGACTAAAATAGTTCTAGTATCCCTAGAAAGGATATAAATAGCGATAAACTATAACTAATTGCCTTTCTTTTAAGACCTACCTTATTTATTAAGAAGTGCTATAAATTAATAGAGGTAAAAGTTACTATAATTGCATAGGGTCTGCGGAAACTATATAAAATAGCACAATCTAACGTAAATCTAATTAATATTATAACTAATTATACTTTAGCAAAAGGAATTATTTAATATACCTTACTAATAATAATAAATTTAGATAAAGCTAACTTAAAGCTAATAAAAGTTGCAAACTATCTCTTATAATTTAACCTTTATATTATACATATCCTTAGGACCCTAAACGTAGTCCCTAACGCCCTTTTAAAGCTTTTAGTTAAGTTAAGCTATTAGGAAGTAGCTAGTCTTAGCACTTTTAATAAATTAAATACCTATATATATTTTAGAAAAAAAGGGTTAGTAAAAGTAATAATTAATAATAAGCTAAAGGAAGCTATCTTAGTAGAGTACCTATATAATACAAAGTATAGCTAAATTATAGAGGGTATTAAGGACTATTAATAGAATTAGCAAAAACTTAGTTATAAATGCCCTTAAATTCCGCTTTATAGTTAGAACCTTTATAATAATAGACTGCTTTATTACTAGGATTTAGAAGAATACTATAAATTATATATTTCCTACTTCTATATTAAGGATATACTTATAATAGTCTATAATAACTATTACTACTTTAGTATTAGATAAATAGTTAAAAAGCTTAGAGTAGTATATTTTTAATAGATAAGCTTTTAAATCTATAACTATATTATATATTACTCTATCTATTAAGAAAATTTAATCCTTTAGGATAAGGCTTTAGAAGAAATAAAGCCTTTATAGATTAAGCCTACTCCTTTTTATACTATATTATTAAACTTTATTATAAATATACTAAAAGTGCCCTTAGTAAATTTAGTATAGTTTATAAAGGGATTTAGCACCCTTAATATCTTATGCCTTATTAATTACTTATTTAGTAAGAAAACTATCCTTATTCTAGGGTATAAAATATATATAGTAGTAAACTAAGCTAAGTTACTACTTTAAGGCTTATATCTCTTAAATTAAGGCTTACTTAAGGAAATTATTAGTAATTATAACCTTAAATTTATTTTAAAACTATAAATAAGGCTCTTTTGCTTAATTAGTGTAAAACTCCTTATATTTACAGCGTACTATCTATAGATAGATAAAGTAGCAGAAAGAAAGAATTAAATAGTAATTATTACAATTTAATTCTATATAGTAACTAACCCTAATGTCTTATAAGTTGCCTTACTATTAGCTTTTTAATACTACCTTAATAATATAGTAGCTGCCTTAATTAGTAAGTCCTTAAATAAGCTAGTATTTAGGCTAAAGCTATTATTAGTTCTTAATCTTTTATATAAAAAGAGAGAAATAGAATTTAACCTTAAGGATAATAACTTAGTAGTATTTAGGAAGCTATATTAGTAAAAAGCTAAGTATACTATAATAGTAGCAGTAGCCCTCTCTAAGATTTAATATAATTCTAAGCATAAGCCTATAGATATTTATATTAGTAATATAGTTTACTTACGCCTTTATATAGGCTATAAACTGCTTAAAAAACCTAAGAAAAAATAGTTACTATAATAGGCTAGGCCTTATAAGATACTAAAGTAAGTCTTACCTTTATTCTTCTAACTTAAATTTCTAATAGAATCTTATATATATTTAGTAGTATTAATAGTATACCTTTAGAAACTATAGTAAAAGCTAAATTCTTTTTATAAAGAGAAAGTAGCACCTTTATTAGTAGCCCTAAAGGGTTTAAGTAAGGCAGACTATTAGGAAATTAAAAGAATTTACAACTACTAAGTCTACTTCTTTTGTAAAAAAGGACATAAGCTAAGGTTAAAATTCCTTATTTAATAGAAAGGGTTTTCTATAAAAGATAATTAGTAGATTATAGAAGAAGATATATAAGTAAATGCTAAAGAAATAGTAAATAAATACCTTTAATACTACTTAGTTAACTAAAGTAAGGAAAAATAAAGAAAAGGCCTTGCTTTAGCTATAATTTATAATAATTAAAAGAAGACTACTATAAATATTAAAGAAGGGACTAAGGACCCTTTATAAGCTAATAATATTTGTAAAAGACTATAACTTTTAGGTTATAGTCCCTTACTACCTCTTACTTTAGGCTTACCTTACTTACTATAAGCTAGCTCTTATATATATATATAACCCTATTATACACATATACTTTATATTCTACCCTTTTTCCCTTAATGCTCTTAATTCTATTAATTCTATTAGTAAATTTGCTATATAGACCCTTATTTTCCCTCTTTTTAAAAAACTATATTTATACTATAGCGCTCCTAAAGATTATAAGAAATAGGCTAACTTCTACTTACTTTAAACTAAGCTATTATAGAAGTTAATAAAAATAATAGTACACTACACTTTATTAATACTTAAAAAGTAGTGTAAGAGTCCTTAATTTAACAATTCTTAAGGTATAAAATCCTAAACCCTTAGATAAGTTTTACTTAGCGTATTATTTAGCAATTATAAGGAATTTTAAAAACCCTTTATAGCTTTCTTATAAGCTTACTATTAATAATATACTAGCCTAAACTATTTTATTTACTAATTAACTTAACTATAATAATAAAGAATACCTTTAATAATTAACTAATATTTAACTATTATAAAGGTAACCTAAATATTATACCTAATCCCTTTTAGAATATAAATATTCCCCTTACTTTCCTACTTAACTATAACTAAAATAATACTACTGCTACTCTCTTTATAAGATTAGATAAAGTACTAGAAGATATAGGGCTTACCCTTAGGCCTAAGTACTATAAATCCTTTTATATAAATAATAAGAAAATAGATAAAGTGCTAAAAGATAGCAATAATAGCTCTAATATAGCTAAAATAAACTATAAAGCATTAGTATAAAAAACTGCTACTAAATACTAAAGATATATTAAGATAGGTATTAAATACTTTATAAAAAAGGAGACACTTAAGTTAATTATAGAGTATAAAAGCCTTTATTTATTATATCTTTTAAGCTATATAAATAAAGGAAATTATAAACTAACTGTAAAGAAACGCACTAAATAGTAGCTAATCTATAAATAATAAGCTAAAGAAAAAAAAGAATATAAGTAGGTAGTTAAGGTAGGAAAACTAAAACTAACTAAAGACTTCTGCTACTTTAACTAGCGTTTTTATATATAGACTAACTAAAAAAAGGATTAAATGTATATAGACGCTTTATATATATATAGTACTAAGTTTACTACTAATAGCGCTTTAATTATAGAAGATAGAGTTTCTATAGTATTAAGGCACTTAGTATATAACCTATAGCTTAACACTCTATATAATGCTTTTAGTATTCTTAATATAAAAGCCCTTTAAAAAAAGGAGAAAAACATTATTAAGACTAAATATATAAAAGAAGGTAAGGCTATAAAGGCAGATAATAAGTTAGTTACCTTAGTAAAAAAGGAGAAAACCCCTTATAAAGGAGTATTTAAACTTCCCTAAATTAAAAGCATAAGAGAAAGCCTTAAAAAGGCTATAAGTATCTTATTTAATAATAAAACCTAATAAGGTAAAAAATAGGATAAATAGCTATTAAACTATAAATAAGTGCTAGAAGTCTACTTTATATATATATAAGGCTATATTAATAGCACTATAGTAGGTTCTCTTATTATAATAAATTATATAAACCTTATAAAAATCCTAAACTACTATATACTTAAGGGAATAGTAACCTATACTCTTAACCCTTATACCCTAAACTAATTTACTTTTTAAATTAATATTAATAGTTAAACTAAGCTTAAAGAGAAAATCTGCTAGTTATTAGTAATATCTTACACTATATAGGAGATATAAGACTTACACTATTAAGAACTTAAAAGTTAGTATAAAGTAATTAATAAAATAATTAAGGTTATAAACAAAATTATATATATAATAGGGATAGAAAACAATAAAAAATATAAGTTAATCCCTCTCTATAAAGATATTATAGACTCTATTAAAGCCTATAACCTAGCTATAGACACTTAACTTAATAATATTAAGAAAACCTAGTAGCTCCTTTAAATAAGCTTAATAAAGCTTAAGGTAGCTATAAACTCTTACACTTACCTTAAAATATTACTACCTTTAGTATTAATACTAAAGCTATTAGCTTTTAAACTAATTAACTAAGTAGTATATATAGAAAACACTTACTTAATAACTTTTAAGAGAGTATTAGCTAAATAAGTATAGAACTAATCTAACTTAGTAAAAGTTAATATACTAAAGCCTAAATATATATATATAAAAGGAAGAACTATTAATAAGGGGAGGCTTAGCAGCCTTTTCTCCCTAAAATAATACTAAGCTTAGAGATAACTATATTTAGACTATAGAAATATAATTAATTAGCTTTATTATAAATATAATTATTAATATATAGTTATATAAGTTTTTTATAAGCTTTAGTAGGAAAGGGAAGGAGCTTATAAGGATAAAAGGAATAGGTAGTAAGATAAGAATTAGTAGATACTATATATTAGCTTAGAAAACTTATATCTTTTAGTAAAGAATTACTAGCTTAACCTAGTTATAAAGTTATAATAAAACCCCTATAACTATTATAAAGCTTTATATAACTTTTATATATACTACTACTACGCCTTAAACCCTTATATTAACTAAGTAGTAGTAGAAACTATATATTTTATATATGCTATTAAAGCTATAAAGTAAGAAAAAAGTAAGCTACCCTTAACCTTTTACCTTAGCAGCTAATAAAGCAAAATCCCTCTATCTATACCTTATACCTTTATTTTTCCCTTTTCCCTATATACTTATAAATTATAAACTTTAAGTTAAAAGCCCTCTTTTACTTAATTTCCTTTATTTCTATATTTTAAACTTAAAAAAAGATAAAATAAAAAAACCTAAAGCACTAAAAAGTCCCTTAGTATAAAAATAAATGCTTTAGTAGCTTAAAAATAATAATTCTAGGCCTTAAAAGCCTACTAATTTCTTTAAAATATAAAATAGTTATATTACTTATAAAGATCTCTTTATTTATAAGCTTATACGCTCTAAGGTGCTAGCTTACACTCTATTAGGAGGAATCTAATATATATAGCTTATTAACTATATAGTATAGCTCTACTATAACTAAAGCTAATGCTAGCTTAACAGTAATATAAGCTATAAATTTAACTAAGTTATTATAGAGCTAAGTATAAAAGCGCTTATTTAGCTTAAAAATAATATAAAAATAGCAGCTATCTATTTTATTATAGAATAAAACCTTTAGTATATATTAGTAAGCAATATCTAATAATTATAGAATCCCTTTATTTTTACTAGTAATAATTATAATATAAAAAATAGGCTAAACTATATACTTATAAGACTTTTCTTTAACTACTTTATAGAGGTATATAGTATAGAGAATAAAGGCTTAGAAGCCTTTAGCCTTATATTAAAATACCCTATATACACTTAAGAGGTAAAATATAAATCCTTATTTATATAGTTTTATAAATACTAAGAGTTAGCAATTACTATTATCTATTAAAGATATAAGTAAACTCTAGTAAACTTTAGTATATACCTTAATAAAATTATAGAGAACTTTTACTAAAGCTAAGGGGATATATTTAAAATATTTCTACTAAATATATATTAAGGAACTAAAGACACTATATATAAAATAGCACTAAATATATTAAAAAACGCAAATACTAAGAATTAGTAATAAGTAGTTTATAGCATTGCTTTACTTAGCCTAAATATATTTAAGGTTATAGACTTATATAAGAAGTACCTAGTCTATTATATTATAATAAAATAAGACTTCTTCTATTATAATATAATTAATAATATCTAATATATCTATAGTAAAGGAAACCTAAGTATAGAATTATATAAACGCTTTACTAAAGCCCTTAAAAGTAAAATAAAGATAAACTTTAAAATAAGGGAAACTTACTATAACCTAACTAACTCTTTTTATAACCTTTATAAAAGTAAAATAGCTATACTTTTCCTTAATTTAAGAGTATAAAACCTATAGAACTTTATAAATACCTACCTATATATAAAGGAAGAGCTATTAAAAATAGTAGCACTTACTCTTTATATAAGACTTATAAATATATATAAATAGATCTATAGTATTATAATTAATAAGAAGGGAGAACCTATTAATAGCCCTTATAATTATAGTATAATGCCTTCCTTATTTTAATTAGGTTCTAAAAGAAGCTACTAAGTTTTAGTTTATTATAACTAAAATAAGGGAATACTAATAAAGAGTAATAAATATATTTCCTTTTAGCTTATATAGGATATCTACTATTAGTGTTATAATATTTATAGCTTTTATATACTAGCTTTAGATAAATATAAAGACACATCCCTTTTTATATATCCCTAGCTTTTATTATATAGTAGAAAGTCTGCTAATATAAGGCAGACTTTGCTATAGAGTCTAAAGAATTTAACAATCTTAATATATATAACTAAGCACCTAACTGTAACCTTATATATATTATCTTTTATAACCTTTTATAACGTATTACACAAGCTGCGTATGCTAATAACTTACGTGCAGTATCCCGCACGTAACAAAAACAGTATATAACTATACTATATAATTAACTTTTTATAAGTAACTAAGGAATTCTAAAGATAATCCTTAGTAATAGAAATCTAAAATTCTTAGTAGCTATTTAGTTATAATTTTAAAAGCTTATAAAGATAACTTTACTACACTCTATAGTATACTACCTATAAACTAATAGTTAAACTAAATATATAATTTAGTAGATTAAGTTAGCTATTTAACTTTATATAGTATAGCTTATTAATTTAAGGCAATAGGAATTTACAATCCCTAAGTTATAATTTAAGTTTAATAATACTCTTAATATATCTATATAAATTAGTCTAAATAAACTAGTCTTAGAATTCTAGCTAAATAATATATTAAATATTCTTAGTAAACAGCTTTATTAACTTATTAACTAACTATAAGAGCAGCTTTAAGCTTACAACTTAATATCTATAGTAGTAATTTAAATAAAGTATTTCTATAATTAAAAGCATAAGCTAGAATTCTTTAAGAAAGGGTAGAAGGTGCTTATATATTTAGAAAGTAAAGGATATATTATTTTAATAAATATTAGTTAGAAATATAGCCTTAAGTTTATTAGCTTATTTAAGATCCTTAATAGAATTAGTAGATCTATATATAAGTTAAACATTCTAAATACTTAGAGAATATACTTAATAATATTAGTAGATTATTTAGAACTATTCTATAAGAATGCTTTTAATAGAGAATAAAAGGTTATAGCTTTAATATAACTTATAGATTATTTAGTATAAATAATACTAAACTAAAGATAAGTAAATAATAAGATAGAATACTATATTACATTCTAAAACTTAGATAGCTATTATAATTAATAGCTTACAACTAAGTTATTAATAAAATCTAATAATAAAGCGCAGCTATTATAGAACTAAACTATATAACTAGCAATAACTATTATAACTATTAAGTAACTAATAAAATAATAAATACTCCCCCTTTTATTTATACTTACTTTCTTATACTTTTCTTCCTTACACTTTCCTTTATTATATCTTTCTTTTTTAACCTTTTTATATACTACTTTCTTTTATTTAAATTTATATAAAAACCTTCTATAATATAGCTTTAAACTAAAAGAAGCTAAAATATAATTATAATTTAAGAAAATACTTAAAGCTACCTTTTAAAGTTATATTACTTAATAAAGAAGCATTTTATATTCTATAGTAGTATATATAAAAATATAGATTATATATTAATATTAAACTTATATAATTTATTATATAAAACTAAATTAAAAACCTTTTAGTTTTTTATTTATTTATTAAAACTCCTTTTAACTATATTATAATTAAGAGATATAAAGATCTTTATAAAATAGCTAACTATACTTAAATTTAAATACTAAAGATATAAGTATATACTCTTTTAGTATATATTATATAAAGAGAGAGAACTATAAATAAAATATTAATATTAATAGAAATCTAAAAGTAAATCTTAAATCTATTTCCTTTACTATTATATTTTATTATTAAAGCTAAATTAGTTAAATTCTATATAATACTTTATCCTCCCCTTAGGCTAACTATAAACTATAAAAAATAATAAAAAAAGAAGTCTTAGTAAATAAGTAATATTTATTTTAACTAATATAATATATTAATATAAATAATAGTAATAGAAAAGTCTAAGTATATTAAAGGAAAGTAATAGACTAAAAATAATAATTATAAAATAATAATAATAACTTATTATATAAGGGAGATAAAGCTAGGGAAGAGAGTAAATATAAATATAGATTATAAAGTTAGCAGTAAATATTATATTTTTCCTTTATTATCTTTCTTTTATTATAGTAGAATAGATATAAGGATTAGACTAAGATTAGAGTTTTTTTTGCTAGTTTTCTTTTATAGTTATTAAGGGCGATGATAATAGTTGGCGGCACTATTACGTAATGGGGTCTCCAAGACCCATCCGAGGCCCGCAGCTTAGCTAGGGGGAATCAAGCTTCCACATCATCACAGTCTTCCCATCCCACGCCCACGCCCGCGAGCCCCTCTTGTTCTCCCTCCTCCTTTCCGTCCTGTATTTTATTCCGTCTTATCCCCTTCTTCTTCTTCTTCTTTTTCTTTCTTCTTCTTCTTGGCCTGACCACGTCATCCAGCTTGCGCAGTTCTCGATGCCTCGCTGCTGCGCTCACCCATCCCGCCCGCCAGGACATCGCACATGCATACATGCATCGTTGGTCAGACCTCGCCCTTCCGCCCAAGTGCTAGCTCGGACGTTTGCCGTTTCGCGTCCCCCCCCCCCCCCCCCCCCCCCCCCCCCCCCCCCCCCGCCGGCGTCACCTCCTGGCGCGCTGCCGGCCTCGAGCCCGGACGTCCCCGAGGCTTGGAATCAACGGCCCTGGTTCCGCTGGATGACGCCCGTCCTCCCGTCGGCTCGACGGGGAGGCGCCAGGCAGGACAAAGGGGCCGGGTGTGCAGGTACATAATACGGTCAAGGACGCGTGGATGCCATGGCCCACGCACACATGTCGTCGGCCGACAGCGCCGTCTCCTTCGGCACTTCCGTCCCCAAGACCAAGGAGTACATGGACTCGCTGGTGCGGCCGTCGCAGCATCAGTTTGAGCACATCGTCCAGGTCCAGCAGGAGAAAGAGGTGCAGGCCCGAAGGCGGGCTCGGGAGAACCGGCGGCACCGCTCCGCGTCTGCGTCCACGTCGGCCTCGGCCACCCCGCAGCATCCCGTTCGCGGCCCGGTCCCGAATACAGAGCGCGCCCAGGCGGCCCAGGTCATCCAGAAGACGTTCCGTGGCTACCGCGCCCGACGAGAGCTCCAGGGCTACAGCTTGAGCGCGAGCACGCGGTGGGTGGCGGCCGTTCGGGAGGCGCAGTTCCGGCAGAGCACGAAACCTCGGGGCTCGGCCGTTGGGGGCGCTGCCGCCGGCGACGCCCGGGTGCTTGGACTGGACGATCCGGTCGACTACCGACCCGTCAGCGCGCGCCAGAAGTGGAAGAGGGCGAGTCTGGTGGCCCGTCGCGCGGGACACGATGCCACCGAGTCCGACTCCGACTCCGACTCCGACTCCGACCCCGAGTCCGGTTCGGACAGGGAGGGCGCGTCATTGTCTCCCGAGGCGCGGCTCGCCGACAAGCAGCGCAGGGACAGGGACAAGGCCGAGCGACGCCAGGCGGCTCGCATGATGGGGCTGCAGTACTTTTTGGAAATGGTGGACTCGAAACATCGATACGGGAGCAACCTGCGCATGTACCACGAGGAGTGGAAAAAGTCGGACACGACGGAAAACTACTTTTACTGGCTGGACTACGGCGAGGGCAGGAACATTGAACTCGACACGTGCCCGCGGGACCGGCTGGCAAGGGAACAGGTGCGGTACCTGTCCCGGGAAGAACGGCAGTACTATCTCGTCCGCTCCGACGCGCAGGGGCGGCTATGCTGGGCCAAGAACGGAGCACGCATCGACACGACGGAGCGTTTCAGGGACAGCATACACGGCATTGTGCCCGTGGACGACCCGACGCCCGCCTTCAGTCCCGGCGAGGCAGCACAGCACGTCCATCTCCTCGGCACCGACAACAAGCACGACCACGATTCGTCCGACTCGGACTCCTCGGCCGAGTCCCGGCGCGAGGCCGACAGAGCCGCCAAATACGCCGATGCCAGCTTCGACGAATCAAAGGGCGTCAGGCGGGTGACGCACATCTCGGCGTCGACCATCTTCAACCAGCTCCTGCGCAAGTCCGTCAAGAAGAACACGTGGATCTTCGTCGCCGACACCTCCTTCAGGCTCTACGTCGGCATCAAGGACTCGGGCGCCTTTCAGCACTCCTCCTTCCTCCAGGGGAGCCGCGTCTCCGCTGCGGGGCTCATCCGCGTCAAGAACGGACGCCTCAGCTCCCTGTCGCCCCTGAGCGGGCACTACAGACCCCCCGCGAGCAACTTCCGGGCGTTTGTCCGGAATCTCAAGCACGAGGGCGTCGACACGTCCCACGTGAGCATCTCCAAGAGCTACACCATCCTGGTCGGCCTCGAGACGTACCTCAAGACGAGGAGGAAGGGCAAGGAGTGGATGGGCAAGCTGGTCCGGGGCAAGGACAAGGTCCTCGCGCCGGAGGAGGTCAGGAGGAGGGATGAGGCCCGGAGGGACACGAGCCAGAGCGCGGCCAGGGAGAGGGAGGTTTTGCGGCGGGAGAGGGACGAGGAGCTGCGGAGGAGGGCTGAGTTGGGGACGGGCGAACGAGTGGTCGAGACGATCAAGTCTTTGCCTGGGCGGGGCAGGGATGGCTTGTGAGTCGGCGTCTTTTTTTTTTTT
>SRPV01000620.1:0-16186 GCA_018360135.1 Claviceps sorghi | reverse complement strand
TTTTTTTTTTGGGCAGAATATCCCGTATGATGACTCGATGCGTCTTGGGCGTGGGTGCTAACACGGCGCAGGGCACGACTTGTCGCCGCGACAGAGCACACCGTCACGGTGACGAGCACGGTGACGGAGTCGGCGTGCGCGGCGTCGTGCTGTTCCGTCGTGAGCATCTGCGCGACGCAGCTGCCGGGCCGGCCTTCTTCCTCGAGGGGCCCACCCGGCGCCGGGTCGACCGTCTCGGAGGGCGGTCCGCACCCCGGGACGTCCTCGGCTCCGGCCTCGACGACCCCCGCGTACTCGTCTCGTGCGGGACGTCCGTCCCCGACGTCGTCTTCGCGCAGAGAGTCGTCCACGCCAGGGTCCTGCCCGCCCCCCGGCGCGCCTGTCTCGAGCGCATACACATCCCCCCCGCCCCGGTCCGGAGAACGCCCGTCCACGACGCCAAACCCGACGTCCGCCCCTCCGGCTCCCCCGTCAGATACATCCCGCTCCTCCACGGCCCCGTACGGGAACTCCACCGTCGGTCCGCAGCCCCCCGGCAGCGTCGCCCCGACAAGCACCACCCCCGCGGGACCCTCCTTCCCGACCGTCGTTCTCCCGTCGCCCTCGTACGCGTCCACCGTTGATGCCACGCGTCGACACGGCACGCGCACCTATTACACCCCTACCACGCTTGTGACGGACACAAAGCTGCCCAGCGGCGGGTACGCGACCAGTTCGACGGGAGAGTCTCCTCCTCCGTACGCGAGTCCCAGCAGCGAGCCGCCCTCGTATGACGATCCGCCCTCGTACTCGGAGCCGCCTTCGTACTCGGAGCCGCCCGCCTATGGAGGCCCCAACCACGTCAAAGTCGCCTGATGCCATCTGTGTCGTCGCTGGGCCGAATGGGCAGAATGGGGCACTTGACTGGCTCGCCGAGCAATAATGGGCGGGCACTTGGCAAGGGGCGAAAATAGCGCCTTGTTGGTTGGTTTGTTCATGTGTGTATATGCTTGTAAGAATGGCTATCAGGTCTATCATAAATGTCTCGTCTACAAGTCTATAGACTTTTTTTTCTTTTTTCTTTTTTCCTTTCTTCTTCTTCCTTCTTCCTTTTTCTTGTTCTTTTTCTTTTTTTTTTTTGAAAAAAATAAGAAATGTAGTAAAGAAAACTTTTTAAAAAGAATGGTTGTAAAAGAGGGGTATACGTCTACTTGCTCACTGCCGTTCATGATCCTTTTGACATACACACGACGGCCCACTTGCCATGAAAGGCCCATCGTCTGGCACCCGAATCGCCTCCACCACCCTCGGTGGCTCGCAGCTCCTCGTCCTTGCCGGCGGGAAGACCAACAACAACATCGGCCTTGCACGTTCGCAGCGAGAGAACATTGATGCCAGAGCCGGGGCCCATGGGACCGATGGCAGTGGTCCAGGGGGTGGTTGGGTCCCACTGCGCATCGCCCGTCAGCTTGCGGTAGTTCAAATCGCCCTTGAAGATGGTGAGCTCTGCACCCTTCAGGTCCTCGTAGAGCTCAGGGGCTTCGGCGGGCAGGCGCCAGAAGCTGCCGCCGGCAGTCCAGTAACGATTGGGGCGCATCATCAGCTGTCCCTCGGCGTGGAGGGTGGCCCACTCCTGGAAGACAAAGAGGAGCTCCCCAGCCTCTTTGTCGGTCAAGGGCGCAGGGGTCTTGTCTTGAAGCTCATCGTCCTCGGACGGGGTCTCGAAGAATGTCTTGGGCTGGGAGAGGGCGTTGAGGAGAAGACCAAAGTCGGCAGGCAGAACGTCAGACACGAACCAGGGGATAGACTTGGGGCGGAGAATAACCTGCGTGGCCAGGCCGGAGGTGAGGAGAAATCCAGCCAGAATAAGGTCGACGTAGAGCTCGAAGCCCGAATTGTCGAGCACAAAGTCGACGCGTCGCTCCTTCTTGCCCTCATCGCGAGCCTTCTTCAGGGTGTCGTAAGCAAGGGGCAGATCATTGATCAAAATGTTCTTCTCTGCGGCCTTGCGAGCTTCGCTTCCCTGAAGCTTCTGGATGTCCTCGTAGGTCAGGTTGGTCAGAAGAGACAGGTCGGTAGCATTTCCCCAAAGGCAGACCTCGAACATCTCGGTAAACAGGAGCCTTTCCGCTTCTTCGCCCTGGGTCGCGTCACTTTTGGCCCGAAGCTGGGTAACAAATTCCTTGTAGCGGGCAGCCAATTCCACCACGGCGTTGCGCGAGGTGCGGAAAGTGTCAATCTTCTGGCGAGCAAAGATGTCGTAGCCCTTCCAGTGCTCGGTCAAGCTGAAGAAGGTGCTGATGCGTCTGTTGCCATCGTGATTAGTCCCATGGTTCAACTGCCTATCGCCAAATGCTCTGGAGAAGAAGGGAAAGAAACCATCCCGTACCGGTACATGTAGCATTCTGAGAACAGCCATGGAACGTCCAACCAGGTGGGGTTTCCAAGATGCTCAATCTCCTTGTTATAGCGAGCGACCTCCTCGGGGTACCCGTCGTCAACAATGGGACTGCGGAGAAGAAATCAGCCTCCTCTTTTCCGGATACGGCAGCGCTGCCCTGGGCCCGCAACGTACGTGAGGACGCGGTCGTGCAAGACGTCGTATTTGAGGTTGCCGAGCTGTTCGATAATCTTCTTGCCTTCGGCCAGCTTCTCGGCGTTGTCGGTCCGGCCGACAGCGCGGTGGACGTCGTCAATGGCGCGGGTCTGCACGTCAGAGAGTCAGAATCGTGTCTTCTTTTCCATTTGGCCAGGTTTCGAATAGTTGATGGGGCTTCGTCTCACCAGAATGACCGGCCAGCGGGTTCGTACAGAGTCGTAGGCGAACGACTTTGGGTCACTGGTGACGGCCTTGGCTGCATGTCCCAGGTCAGTCCAGCCTTCATCAGAACAAGCAGGAAATGTCGGAGGACGGCAGTATCCGTACGGGTCTTGGTGTCGTGCTCCATCCTGGGCGAATTGGGCAAACAAACCGCTATTTGCGATGGCAATGGAGAAAGAAACGAAGCGCAATGGTTTCAGCAAGCGGCGAGGGCGAGGGCGAGGGCGAGGGCCAAGGCCAGTCGAATTTCCAAGGACATGGATGATGGGAGGGGCGTCGCCGCATCACGGCCCGACAGGTACGTCAACAGCGGGGCTGCCGAAGCCGCCGGCATTCAACGCTCAACCCGACATTTTCTCCCGTGCAAACAAGCTCGTCCATCTCAGCTTACTTCGAAACGATCGACGAGGAGTCAAAACCCCGACCTCGATGCGCACGCGACGGGACCCCATCTTGCTGATGGCCGTCATTTACTCGATGGAAACAATATTTCACCAGGCTGCGGAGCTAAGTGCGTGAGCGCCAGCCTCCACAATCGAGATTCTGTGTCTGCGTCGTTGATTACTCGAAAGCAAGTGCACATGCATACATTATATGGAGGGGAAAATCGATAGGTACAGGTTTGCAGTTCGCTCGGCTCCATTCAGGCCCGGTCTTTTGAATTTGCCAGACGCACCAAATAACCTTGCAGTCGCCATAGGAGAAGATGCAGCCCCATCATGGACTTGTTCTTCTCTTGTCGCAGGACCAAAACATTGTGATCCTGGAACATTTGTGATTCACTTCTTAGCCTGTGAGCCTCTGATTCACCGAGAAGCCACTTCAAATCATGCACCGCAATTGTCTGTCCGTATTTCGCACCGTCAACCTTCACCGTCGCCACCTGCACCGCTGGTTCATCTTCTCCACGTAGCCACAACACGCAGCCACGCAGCTGAACATCTCCAACCTCTTCCCACTTGCAGGGCTGGAGATGCTGGTGGTTTTGGTCTTGTCTTTGCGTCGAAAGTGTGATTAACGCATCCGTTGCGTGGCACCGCATCATTCTCAAGAGAGCATCTCCCATATCTTCGCGCCAAACAGCACTTGCAACACCGGGAGCCATCGCCATGCCAGTGCGCACAGCCGAGAGTACCGCAGCGTGTTTCTTATTCGGACCTCCCAATTTGTCAAGAATAGCTTTCCGTGACAACGCGTAGACCGTGATGGGGCTCCTATTTCGCGGAGGCGAGTCCGGAGAGGTGCTGGGTGAGCATGTGGATGAAATGCTCTTGGTTTGAAGACCCTGGAATGAAAGTGGCCCTGGTGCCCACCACAGTGCATCCGTTGAAGGATGCTTGACTAGTTCGAAGTCCTGGAGGAAATATCGAGGTATCGACGTGCCTGTACGGGGGCATCGACGGATGGGTGTAGCTAGTGCCTGGGCTAGACAGAGTTAGAAACGTTGCCATGCCGAAAAACGAACTGCAGTCCGGACAAGACGCTTGTTACCGTATGGGTTGTTGGCTAATTTCTTTCTGAACCTCCCCGTTGGTTTGCCCGCGTCGTCTTTCCGCTGTCGTCGTCGTGCCTTCATCCAGTCGGCGTCAAACAACGGTGATATTGGAAGCTCGCCAGCAGGCGTGGAGATGGTCTTGGACTCGTGGTCCACGCGGATCGCCTCGCCATTGTCACCACCGCCGAGACCAGCTTCGACCTGGTTCCGGAGAGCCTCGTTGGTGAGCGCAGCCTTGTCGTACGAGATGTATCTCCGGCCTTGCGAGGCCAACCCAGCCCGTCCAAGACGAAGCGACAACCTCGGTATCATATTGACGCGTTGACGTGCGACAGTGACATGGTATCGCGACGCGAGTCACAGACACACAATGTCCAGGTTGCGCCAGGGAAAGGGTGTCGCGTAGCTCGTGGATCGCAATTCTTTCCCGAACGAGGGCTCTGGTTACCGGGTCGGAAATTTTAGGTGGAGAGCACTTCCAGTCTCCACCAAGTGACGACGGCTCGGCTTGGCTCCGGGCGTCAATGTTGGCATCAACACCCACGCCCACACCCATACATCCTCAAAACAGCAATATGCCGCTGCGCCAACGCGCCTTGCCGACCCTAAAACGGCTTCCGAGTCTTTTGCACAATCATGCTCGTTGTTTTGGCTTCTCCAGCAGGTCTGGAAGCAGCCCGACGATGGATTACATCCCGATGCCATACATAGAAGAGACTTCGGTAAGCCAGCCACCATCATGGACAGTAGTCTCCTTAGCGCCCTCTGACGAGAACAGGCCGCAGGCAGGAAAACATGTGCGTAAACACGGCTACGATGCGACCCGAGCTTACCGGAGTTGCGGGGGGTGCTAATTGCCGATAGGGGACATATTTTCAAAACTACTCCAGGTAACTCCTACGCGATTGATGGATAATATGAGCACCATATCTAATCTAGGCAGGAACGCATTGTCTGTCTGAACGGCGAAATAAACGATTACATGTCTGCTTCCATCGTTGCTCAGCTGCTATGGCTTGAGTCGGACACCCCCGACAAACCCATCACGATGTATATCAACTCCCCTGGAGGCTCCGTGACTTCGGGTACGTTTTTTTTTTTTTTTTTTTTTTTTTTTTTTTTTTTTTTTTTTGGTCGTCTTGGATAAGCTCCTGATGATTCAGAACCAGGAATGGCAATATACGATACGATGACTTATATCAAATCTCCTGTTTCCACCGTGTGCGTGGGTGGCGCGGCGTCCATGGCAGCTATCCTTCTTGCGGGCGGCGAGGCAGGGAAACGATATGCACTGCCGCACAGCTCCATCATGATACATCAACCCTTGGGCGGGACGCACGGCCAAGCATCCGATATCTTGATATACGCGAACCAAATCCAGCGAATACGCGAACAGTCGAATAAGATTATGCGATACCACCTGAACTTGGCCAAGGGGACAGACAAGTACTCGTTGGAAGAAATCAACGACATGATGGAACGAGACAAGTACATGAGTGTGGACGAGGCGCTGGCTGTTGGGGTAATCGACGAGATCTTAACCAAGAGGCCCGAGACGCAGGAAGGCGATGATGAGAAGAAGAAATAGGGTACCGGGCAGCACGACTTCCACGTTGTGTCTTTTCTCTTTTTTCTCCTTTTTGGTTTCTTTTGTCCTTTTCTTCTTTTTTCTCTTTTTTGATGTGTGCGCAGAAGGGTGAAGGCATCTCAGTGGGTTGCATCATTGCGCACGAGGAAACAAAGGCCAGAAAAGACATGGAGGCGCAAAAACGAGTTCAAGTATTACATTGATGCCGTTGTCGAAAGGTCAATAGCAGCACGGGCGTATCAAAAGATTGATGAAAGCGAATACTCGTTTTCTTTGTTTGTATAAGACAGTCAGCCATAGCTTTTTACACGTAGAATTGCGCAAGCACAATTCGACCAACCAGCTGACTTCTTATGGTATGCCCCGAGCCCAGACGCAGAGCCCGGCCAGACGGTACACGGCAATCATCATCGACGACAATTTTCGCGACTGGGCTGATGCGGGAGTACCTGAGTAGGCACGCAGCAACGGATTCTTGAACACGCAGCAGCGACTATCCGTACCACGCCCTACAAGCGCCTTGATTGATAACGCCGCGATAGATGGAAGCTGCTAATAAAGGGCAATTAGTTAAGGTTAATAAGGCCGTGACGATGAGCATTGAGTGGGCGGGGAATTTCCTCCGCTTTGGGCCTAACTGCTGCTGCGTGCCAAGTACCTAGGTACCAGACTCCTCATGCTGCGCTTAGCGGTGGATGGTCGACATCACATCGTCGTCTCGGCCAATCAACCGTCTGCAATTACCCATGGCCGGCGAAGTGCTGCGCTAGAGCCAAGCCCGCAGCTTCCCCGGAGCTTCTGAACCGTCCAATAGCAGCGCTGACAGTCCGCCAGAAGTCACAGGGACAGGAAACCGGGCCAAACACTGGGGGAAAAAAAAAGGTTCTTGAGAATTGCAGGCGCCGACATCGCTGAACTGCTCTCTCGTCTTCCCGTCTACGTTGATTGCAGCCTCACGCCAGATCGCAGTGCATCCAAGCATCCCAAGCTTGGACTCGATTTCAAGTCATTCGGCTCACGCAAGTCTAGCAAAGCTTGTTGTCGCAACTCCCTCAATTGCTCCAAGCCAATCACCTCCCCCCCCCAGGCAGCCGTGATGCTGTCTGCTCTGCGACAACGGCCGGCTGGCCTGGTTCGGCTGGCCAAGAACAGCCTCTCATCATCCAGGAGCAATGGGTATGTTCAATTCAAACTCATAAGCCTAGACTTGACTAGTCTCTGTTCCTTGTATTCTCCTTTGATGCACTAATATCAACGGCGTGGCAGTCGTTTCTTGTCTACCACAGCATCCCTTCAGGCAGATAATCAGCTCAACAGAGTCTCGTCCTCCATCACTCAACCCAAATCGCAAGGCGCTTCACAAGCCATGTTGTACGCCACTGGTCTATCCGAAGATGATATGAACAAGGCGCAGGTTGGCATATCATCCGTCTGGTATGAGGGCAATCCCTGCAACATGCATCTCATGGACTTGTCAAAGATCGTGCGAGAATCCGTCGCAAAGGCCGGTCTGATTCCCTACCGATTCAACACTATTGGCGTCAGCGATGGCATCTCTATGGGCACCAGTGGGATGAGATACTCGTTGCAAAGCCGAGAGATCATTGCCGATAGTATCGAAACCGTCATGAATGGACAGTGGTACGACGCCAACATCAGCTTGCCAGGCTGCGACAAGAATATGCCCGGTGTTGCCATCGCCTTTGGCCGTGTGAATCGTCCCAGTATCATGGTCTATGGGGGAACTATCAAGCCTGGCTGTGGCAAGAGTGGCGAACAGCTAGATATTGTCTCTGCTTTCCAGGCCTATGGACAGTATATCACGGGAGAGATTACAGAAGAGCAGAGATTCGATATCATCCGCAACGCCTGCCCCGGAAGCGGCGCGTGCGGAGGCATGTACACCGCCAATACCATGGCCACCGCCCTCGAGACCATGGGTCTTACTCTACCCGGAAGCAGCAGTAATCCTGCTGAGGATCCTGCCAAGATTGCCGAATGTGAGAATATCGGAGAGGCTGTCAAGAACTTGTTGAGGGAAGACATCCGACCCCGCGACATAATGACCCGCCAAGCGTTCGAGAATGCTATGACCGTGGTCTCGATCCTGGGCGGCAGCACTAATGCTGTTCTTCATCTGATTGCTATTGCTGACTCTGTTGGCATCAAGCTGACCATTGATGACTTCCAAAACGTATCGAACCGTGTCCCTCTGCTGGCTGACCTGAGGCCGTCTGGCAAGTATGTCATGGAAGACGTGCACAAGATTGGTGGTACTCCTAGTCTGCTCAAGTTCCTCCTGAAGGAGGGCATTCTCGACGGTTCCGGCATCACCGTGACTGGCAAGACCATGAAGCAGAACATGGATAATGTGCCCGACTTTCCATCCGACCAGCAGATTATTCGACCTCTCAGCAATCCCATCAAGTCTACCGGACACATTCAGATCATGCGCGGATCCTTGGCCCCTGGCGGCTGTGTAGGCAAAATCACCGGCAAGGAGGGTCTGCGGTTTACTGGCAAGGCCAAGGTGTACGACTCGGAAGACGCCATGATTCACAGTCTGGAACGGGGCGAAATCAAAAAGGGCGAAAAGAGTGTCGTCATCATTCGCTATGATGGCCCCAAAGGTGGCCCTGGTATGCCAGAGATGTTGAAGCCCTCGTCGGCCATCATGGGTGCTGGTCTGGGCAAGGACGTCGCCCTTCTGACAGACGGTCGCTACTCTGGCGGCTCGCATGGTTTCATCATCGGCCACATCGTCCCCGAAGCCATTGTCGGCGGTCCCATCGCTCTGGTCAAAGATGGCGACGAGATCGTCATTGATGCTGAAAAGCAGGTCATTGACCTGAATGTCCCGGAGGCCGAGATGGAGAAGCGACGAAAAGAATGGAAGGCACCGCCTCCCCGGTATACCAAAGGGACGTTGAAGAAGTACGCGGCCCTGGTCAGCGACGCCAGCTCAGGCTGCGTTACCGATGGACCTATTGCATAATCTTGTATAAGTTCTTCCTCCCCTGGAAGTCGGGCGTGTCAATATGTGCGCGAATCGAAAGCACGAAGCTATAGTGATGCGAAAAAAATATGAAAGAGAAGGGGCAAAAGGACAGGGCAGTCCATGTCACTATACGAGTACCAAAAAGCGCCAAAAGGACAGGGCAGTCCATGTCACTGTACGAGTACCAAAAAGCGCAGAGTGTTTTCTTTTATTTTTCTTTTTTTTTCCCTTCCCATTTTTCGAAGACTAACCGCAATACAATTGATGTTTCTTGATAACCAAATCATTTCATTCGAGATTTTCCTATTTGTTTTCTTATTTTTTTTTTGGTCTCTTGATGCGCATCGAGAAATTTGTCCTCGAGTCTCTGTCCCTTCATCATGCAGGCCCAAAACCTCCCAACGAAGCAGCGTCCGAGAAACGCAAATACATGCTCCTTGCAATGCAACGCCCCAAACAAACGAGTCCATGTGCATGACACATTCCAGGAGTCACTACGGGGTATGGGTCAAGCCAAACAATCTCTTCTGGCATTTCATCCCTTTTTTTTTTTTTTTTTTACTGAAACTGTTGTTCCCTCTCCGTCCAGAATTATAGGGTTACTAAAAAAAAAGAAGGAAAGATTGCCTAGGGAAGGAAAAAAAGATGAAATCTCTGGTGTGGATTGCAGCTCATGACTTGTTTCCACTGTAAGCCGATACAAATGCGACTTTGTCACTCATTGTGAGGCCTACGCGCTTCACTCGGCTGAGCCGGGCGAGGGCTTCGCCGATGCGGTCCAGGACCCGTTGCTCCTCGGCGGCGGGATCGGAGGGCCCGTCTCGTCTGGTTTTCAGGGCGCTGCGTCCATGTCCGTTGGAGGAGGTGCTCGCACGGTTTCCTTTTGCTGCCGCGGTGTTCATCTGGCTTTCCGCCACGCGCACGCGGATGCAGGATGTAGGTCTGGATAGGAGGTTCCACAAGAAGCCGAGCCAACGGCCGGGTACGGGCGTCGTCACGTCCGGGGGTGTGTATCGGATGCTCACGGGGAACATGGGCACGTTGGCGGGCGTCTCGAGTAGGGAGGGGCTGAATGGCAGGATGGCCTTGCCGTTGCTGGTGCCGCATTCGGGGAACACGGCGATGACCCGGTCGGGGTACTCGTTCAAGAGATGCTCGAGGTGAACGAGCTTCACGCCGGCGGGGGGCGCGGTCTGTACGGGGCCGAGGGCCTGCATGATGGCGCCGAGAAGGCTCACGCGCTGGACCCTTCTCTCTCTGGGGTATGACACGGTGAAGATGGGATCGAAGATGGCGGCGAGGTAGACGGCGTCGATGGGGCTGGTGAAGTTGGCGACGAGGACGGAGCCCGGGTGAGGGAAGCGCTCGAGAGGTTGATCGGCAAGGGTGCCGCGCTTGACGCCGTCGAGCTGGAGATCAACCCACCAGATGCCCGGTATGGCCATGAGGCCCCATAGTGCAATCTTGCGCGCGATGACGGGCAGCGGCAGCTGGTGGAAGAGGATGAAGTAGCTAGCGGCGTAGACGATGAAGAAGGGCAGGCGGAATGTAAAGAGGATGGCGTGAATCACCGTCGCGACGGCGGATAGCGGCGTTGTGACGGGGAGGAATGGCGAGATGCCCGTCGCTGACGTGAGGAGCGGAAGAAAGAAATACGGGGGTGCTTTGTTAGTGTTGCGACTTCTCAACAGATGACTGCTTTGCGCCAGGCGTTTACCATATCATGGCGCTGGATACGAGCGTAGGAAGAAAGGGGAGGCGCTCACCTCGATCGCGAAACTGGCTGTACTTCTCCATGTTTGTTGAAAAGGGTTTCTCTGGCTCTCAAGGCCTCACGGGTCGCAACCCTGGGGTGTCAGGGGCGTTGGGCTGAGGGGATTCAATGAGATAGGGGCGACGATGCTGGCTGGCTCTGCGACAGGCTGGCTTTTATCGCGAAGAGACCCCCCTGCCGTCAGAGGAAGAAGAGCAGCTTCAAGATATCACGGACTCTGGAGTGCGTACGTGGTCGGCGACCCGGTGGCAGAAAGTGGCGACTCGCGAGGAAAAGAAGAGAGCGCCGCCTGGTATCTTTGGTATCCGATTCCAGACTGGAGGCTGCAGCGGGACGGGTTTGCAGCCTCGCGAATCGCAAATCGCGACCCGATCAGGCAGACTATTTTCCGAAAGCTGCAGTTACCCGGTCGGATCTGGTCTGGACAGGATCTGGTCTGGTCTGGTCTGGTCTGGTCTGGTCTGGTAGGACAAGGTCGATATGTCTGCTGCTGCTTGCTGCTGCTTGCTGCTGCCGGCTGGACTCTACTGCGGACAGTAAGGCATCCCCTCCGAACATGTTAATGTGAGCGAGCGAGTATGCAGTTGGACTTGCGATCAGTTTGCGGGGGCGCTAGCGACTTGCTGGGATGCTGGCATTGATTTCGCTGGGGCCAGCATCTCTTTTCGCTCGTTTGCATATCCCAAAAAAAAAACCCACCTTGCCGAAATGCTTCGAGCTGTATCTGCGGGTTTGAGGCTAGCCCTGGCAGGCAGGCAGGCAGGCATGTGAAGGTCGGCTGACAAAGCCCAGCACTAGTGCACATGCACAGAGAAGGAGAAAGAGCGAGGGAGGGAGAGAGAGAGAACATGTCAAGAAAACGGCTTGTTGTGGGTCGGGCGTGTGGCGGCGTGTGGCGGTATGTGGCGCACATGTGTGGCTGGTTAGGCTACCAGAGATGCTGTGGAGCATGGAGACGTGCAGATGGGCAGCCTGCTGTGGCCGTTGTCCGGACGACGCGGGTAAGCACGGTAAACACGCATCGCTTGACTCCTCTGAGCCTCGAGGTGAGCGACCCGCGCGGGTCTGACTGTGGGTGACCCACCTCAGGACAAGGGCCGCACGACGGCGTCCCTCTGTCCCGACTCCCAAGTCAATAATAGCCTTTTCGAAGCGCGGAGCGCGTGCTGCTTGGGCAATCTCCATTGACGGATTCCATCTCGCTATCGGATCATCAGCGTCGACGCCAACCCCAAAGCTATTCGACTTTGGCAGCTTGGTTCTCTGTGTCCAATCTCTTTCTCGCGTTGTTGCCCGCTCGACGCGCCGTCTGTTGACATCGTGGGCAGCGCACGGCTCTCGACTTTTCGACCCCCTTGCGGCCGATTCGATTCTCGACAGTCGCTTTTGCGCCGAGTCGACGGGCTCTTGGTCGCGCAGCAAATCCCAAACGTCATGGAAACTTCAGACATACACGTTTGTTCCGTCGTCCTTGGTCCGGTCTTGGAGTCAGGAGGAGGACAGAAACGCTAACCGCGATGGTGTCGCTATCTAGTCGCAGACCTTGCGAGCCGGGAAAAACAGCCGATTGCCCGGACCAGCTGTTCACTCTGGTCTCAAGGAACTGAGCGTGTCGCAACAAAATGCGCGCGTACAGTCCGCAATCCCCGCTCCTCCCGGCCTGAAGCCTTCCCTGAAACGCGAGATTCCTCAGCCTGGTAGGATAGCGACATGCCGCACGCTCGACGAGGGAGAGGCGCCCGATTGTTGACGTTTTTCTCATTACAGCACAGCAACCCGATGCGAAGCGAAAGCCCCTGTCCGACCGTGCGGCCGAGTATCCGGCGCCCGCGTCAGCATCCATCTCAACCGGGACCGTGAGCAAGTTGGCCATCAAGGGACAGTCATTGGCACAGGCAAGTCGAATGGACGCAGGCAATGCGGGCATGTTGATCCGAGCATGCCTGGCAAAATCTTGGTCGCGCCCTTCAAAAGAGATGTTTTGGGCTGACCTTGTTGGAAAGCTCAAAATCAACCACAAGTATCCGACGAACAACCCTCCTGTCACGGCTCGAAGCGACTTTGCGAAAAGCTTTGGTCCGGGAAAACAGACAGCGGAGCGAATACATCCACCGTCGTCGCGATATGGCCAAGCGAAGTCGACTAGCCAACTCGGCCGACCACGGACTGTCCAGGGACACCGGCCAGAAGAATCGTTTGATGCGTCGACAAATAATCACGGTACGACGCCAAATCCCTACAGCCGCCGCCTTCAAGACATCAAAGCCAGCCACATGAGATGTACTCCAACCTTGCTGCACACAGGAGAAAGTTCTCTCTCAACCAGGCTCAACAGTTTGACCTTGAATGACGATGATGTCAGCAACGACAGGTGTCGAGTGACATCAACGCAGCAGGCAAAGGTCACCTCTTCACACTCGGAGCTTGAACTTTTGAAAGATGGTGCATCAAAAGTGACGAAGCCCAACACGTCTGCACATCGCTCGACCTCGCGGGACATTTAGGCAATTACTCCCAAGACACCAAGTGGGAAGCAGGTGCAAAGACAGATGACACAGCTGGAGCAGAGCATCTCAAGTCTCAAACCTCCATTTTCTCCGTCCAAACTCTCTTCCCCCTACAATTTCTTGAGAAAGGATTCTAATCTTGCGGGCTTTGCAGCTTGGGACGTGGACGGCCGGGTGAACAACGTGGACGCACATTTCAAGGAGCTGAAAGATATCGTCAGCAGCAGTCTAGCGGCGCAGAAGGGTCAAGAGGATGCCATGGAGCTGGCGAAATCCAGAGGTAGGTTCTCTTCCGAAGTCCCCGACAGGCCGTTGCGACCAATCGGGTTAGTACAATACAACGGCTAAACGTCGTGGCAGTCGCGGAGCTTGAAGAGTATCGTGGAAAGCTAGAGGCACGAAACGACGTGCTGCAAAAGGATCTGGACGCGGCCAGGGATGAGGAACGAAGAATGCGACACGAGCTTGAGGAACTTCGGTGGCAACGAGACCGCGACATCAAAGATATGAATCGGCGGCACGAAGAAAACATGGAAGACTTGTCAAGGCAGCACAGAACAGCCATCGAGGAACTGAGCAGAG
Organism: Claviceps sorghi; assembly: GCA_018360135.1. NCBI lineage: Eukaryota > Fungi > Ascomycota > Sordariomycetes > Hypocreales > Clavicipitaceae > Claviceps > Claviceps sorghi. Next base: position 2,442 of record SRPV01000620.1, on the reverse strand, counting down.
AGCTAGACCAGCTGAAGGACGAGGACGCGAAAGAGCACCAAGCGCAGCTCGACAGGCTGGCGCGGCATCACCAACAAGAGCTTCAGGATGAGCGGTTGAAGAAGGACCGAGAGATGCAAGAATTGAGAGTCCGCAGCGGCAACGAGCAACAAGACCTGCAACTCGCGTTGCAACGCAAAGATCGAGAACTCCGAGAAGCACGTTTCGAATGCGATGGGCTGCGGGATGAGCTTGAACGGGAGAAGCATCTCAAAGGAAGCCTGCAAACGAATATTGCGGAGCTGTCGGCATCAAACACGACGCTCGAGGCCAAAATCAACTCTCTGCGCTCACAGATAGAATTCCTCGAGTCTGGCAGCAAAGCGCAATCAGACTCGTTTGCAAACATGGAAGCACGGCTGCAGGAAGCGCTGGCCGTGGCGGAAGAAGCGCGTCAAAGACTCATCAAGGAAGAAACGGAGCGCAGAGTTCTCTTCAACAAGTACCAGGAACTCAAGGGCAACATTCGGGTCATGTGTCGAGTACGACCTTTGGTCAAGGACGATGGATCCAAGCAGGCCGGCATCTCATTCCCGGATGAAAAGACTTCGGCCGAAATCGTTTTGGCCGGACCAGAAGAGAGGAGCAGCCTCGGTGTTGTGTCAAGGAAGAACTACCCGTTTGAATTTGATCGCGTCTTCACTCCGGCAGTTCAGAACGAAGAAATCTTTGGCGAGATTTCACAGTTGGTGCAGAGTGCCCTGGACGGCTACAATGTCTGCATCTTCTGCTACGGTCAGACTGGATCGGGCAAGACGTACACCATGTCGTCGGAGGACGGCATGATTCCGCGCGCCACGCATATGATATACGATGCCATGACAAAACTCAAGGAGGAGTCATGGGAGTACACCATGGAGGGCTCATTTGTCGAGGTATACAATGAAGAGCTCAACGATCTGCTGACGCCCAATGATCGCTCGGCGGAGGCAGGGAGGTCGAAACGGCTGGAGATCCGCCACGACGAGGTGCGCAAGCAAACGAACATTGTCAACTGCAAGACGGTTCAGCTGAACTCGGCGGCCAGCGTGGAGGCGATCCTGGAAGAGGCGCAGAAGAACCGGTCCGTGGCCGCGACAAAGGCCAACGAGCGGTCCTCTCGATCCCACAGCGTCTTCATCCTGAAGCTCGTGGGCGAGAACGCGGCCACTGGAGAGCGTTGCGAGGGCACGCTCAACCTCGTCGATTTGGCGGGTTCCGAACGTCTCAAGCATTCGCAGGCCGAGGGCGACCGCATGAAGGAAACACAAAACATCAACAAGAGCTTGAGCTGCCTCGGTGACGTGATTGAGGCTCTGGGCAGGGGATCTGGCCATATTCCGTATCGAAACTCGAAACTCACGCACCTGCTGCAGTACAGTCTGGGCGGCAACAGCAAGACACTCATGTTTGTCATGGTGTCGCCGATGGAGACACACCTAAAGGAGACGTTGACAAGCTTGCGCTTTGCGACAAAGGTATTTTTTCTCTTTTTTCTCTTTTTTCTCTTTTTTCTCTTTTTTCTCTTTTTTCTCTTTTTTCTCTTTTTTCTTTCTTTCTTTTTTTTTTGGCGTCATTTTCTTTTGAGGCTCGTTCAGCGACAAGGGTGGAAGCTAACAGCAGACAGGTACATAATACCCACATTGGCACAGCAAAAGCAACCAAGAAGATAAGAGGGGTCGACGTGTGACATGTTGTGTCTTGGGGGGAGGAGATGATTGATAATTGATAAGGAGAAGAAGAAGAAGAGGAAGGAGATTGAATCATGTACACGCACATAGTTTGGGTGATGCTTGTTTTCAGAGGAGTCTGGGCGAGGGAAATTTGGTTGTTTCTTTTTTTTCTTGTTTTTTTTTTCCCCTTTTTTTGGCAAAGCCGGACGCGTATGCCCTGATGCAGGGGTTGGTTTGGCATACTGGTGGCGATGGGGTGTATGAATACAAGTACAACTGGTCTGGTTGTTGATATGGTTTTGATGCTCTGCTTGCAATGTATTTGCGTGAAGAATACATGTTTTCCTTCCAGGGGTTGTTCCTGGTCAGCGTGGTTTGACCCCGACTGTTCCTACCTACCCTATACAGAGACTATTTTGGCGCTGCAAGGATCGACGGCGTACAATGCTGGTCCACGTGCGTTGCGGCTGCCAGGGCCCCGTCAGCGTTCTGGCGTGCTTGCCTTTCCGCGATGGATGGTCTGCGTTGAAAAGAGCGCCATCGAGAACAAGCGACACGTTGCGGAATGGTCGGGTGGTTGACAAGGGAATGCCAATGAACTCTGCTGGGTTCCACGTTTTGCCCAGGCCGTGGGCGGGACGGCGGATGTATAGCCGATGTAAACCCGGTGACCCGACGCTGCGGCTCGCTGCAACATCCAACACCACGGGGGGTGGGGCGGGGGGGTTTGTGGTGTTGGCCGAAAAAAAAA
>SRPV01000062.1:0-45604 GCA_018360135.1 Claviceps sorghi | reverse complement strand
ATTATATAAGCTTTTAAATTAAAAACGCTTACTATTATTATAAAGTAAATATAATAAATTATCTAATTAAAAAGAGACCTATAATTTAAGATTAAAATTAAGCTTATTACTATATTAGTTATTGTTATAGAGGAGGTAAAAGAGCTATAGTATTTCTAAGAGAGGCTCCCTATTATATCTAAAGGCAAAAGAGAGCTATGTAAGAAGATAAGAGTCTTAGTTATTATTTTTAGTTAAATAAACTATTTAATTATATAATAATTCTGCTTTTAAGATTATTTTCTACACCCTTTATATATTTAACTCTATAAATCCTAAGGTTTATTACTAATAGTATAGCAGCCTTTATAGATTATAGAGTTAAGTATATTAAAGGGTTATATAGGTTTTAGGGTTAATATAAATAGTAGTTCAACCTAAGTATATATTCTAATTGCCTTAGTATAAGCTAAGTTAAAAAAAGGCACTTTTTAGCTACTATTAGACTAAGTTTATTATAATAAAACCCTACCTTACTAAAGGACTAAACTATAACTAACTAAACTATTAGAACTATAATATATTAGTAGAAAGATAATAATTTTTTTAGTTAGAATTATTTAATCCTATTTAGAAGCTAAGAATAAATTAGAATTAGTAGTTAGGAGCTAAAGACAATATAGCTTAATAGAATAATTATAACTTATAATTATTAAATAAGCTTATTTATAGCCTCTATACTTTATAAAGGATCTTAGTTAGCTTAAAACCTATAAAGACTATTCTTAACCTAAAGACTAGTGTAGTTAATACCCTTAAATAACTAATTAGCTAGCAAATAGCCTAATTTATACTTATATCCTTAGTTATTTATTTTACTTCCTTTATTTTTAAGAGCTATCTCCTTACTCTTTTTATTTTCTTATATAGTATTATTAAGTTTAATACTAATAGTATCTTAAATTTACTTAAAGCTTTTATAACTAATCTTATACTATTATCTTCCTTAGCCCTTTTATTTAATTAAGATAATCTGCCTTTATACACTTTTATATTTAATTAAATTAATATTCTTAAGCCTTCCTTTATTTCTTTAAAAGTAAGCTTTTATACTAAATACCTTAGTATTTCTAAGGAAGTCCTAGCTCTTAGTACTAATATAATAAATAACGCCTTTAAAGGAATTAAGCTAAACAACTTTACTAAGCTCCTTAATAAAACTATTAAATACTAATAAGCTATTATTTCCCTTTAAAATAGCTTTAATATTAATAAATTTATTAAAAAAAATATTACTAAGTTTATTAAGGACTTTAAAGATAAGATAAGGGTCCTTAGTATCCCTAATATTAATTAGTGCTATAAGTTTAAAAAATAGATTACCCTTAAGCTTAGGAAGATTATTAAGCTCTTTATTACTACTTATATATAAAAAGAAGCTAAGGAGGCATTGCTATATTAATTTATAGCTACTCCTTAGAAATAAACTAAGGAAGCTATTAATTAGTTAAAATAACTTAATACTTAGTGTGTTAACCCTAAAACCCACACAACCCTCTAATACACTTAACTCTACAATCCATAAAGGCTGCTATACTACTAGCAATAAACCTTAGAATCTATAGAGTTAAATGCATAAAGGGCGTAGGAAATAATCTTAAAAGCAGAATTATTATATAATTAAATAGTTTACCTAGCTAAAAATAATAACTAAGACTCTTATCTATTTATATAGCTCTTTTCTTTCTTAAAATATAATAGATAGCCTTCCTTAGTAATACTATAGGTTTTCTACCTCTTTTTATAATAATAACTAGTAAAGAAACGTACTTAATTTTAGTCTTAATTTATAGGTTTCTTTCTAATTAAATAATTTATTATATTTACTTTATAACAATAATAAAAGTTTTTAATTTAGAAGCTTATATAATAGTAAAGTATATAAGAAAAAGGGAATATAATAAAGATCTTATTTTAATATTTTAATATTTTAGATAGGCGTAAAAACGCACTATAGGGTGTAAAGAAAAGCTATAAAAAACACTCTTTACTTATACTTTTCCCCTTAATTAAATAGTTAGGCCTACCCTTGCTTAGTTATAACTGCATCCCACGCTATAGCTATATTAGTCTCCTAACTAATTTGCCCTAACACATTAGCATCCCTAAAGCTTCTTTAATATATATCTTTAGCTTTAGTAGTATTAAGCTTTTATATTTAAAGCTTATTCTAAAGAATAGAAAATTATTACTAAATAGTTTAAATATATATATAAAGCTATACCTAATTAAGTAATTATTAGCTTCCTTAATAAATATAATATAATTAGGGAGGCTTTTATTATGTCTAAGTATAAGTATCTTTAGAGCCTTCTAAATAAATATATTAAAACCTATTTTCTATTAAAAAGCTATAATCCTTACTAAATAACTACTAAGAAGACTAATAGCTAGCTTATTAACCCTAAAAGTAGCTATTAGCTCTTACCTAACTAATTATATAAATACTTAGGTAAATAGGCTTCTACTAGTTAACCTAAAGTATAAAGCTTTATAACTAGTTTTAATAATTATAAAAGTTAAATAAATATACTTATAAAGTAGCTTAAGAAGCTATATATTATAATACTTTAAGAGAATGCCTTTATACTTAATCTCCTTAAAAGAATTAATAAACGCTATAATCTACCTATAGTAATAATATAAAACTCTATTTATACTAAGAAGTAAGAGAAGTATATTAATATCTATATAAATATATATAAAGCTAAGCGTTATCTAAATAATAGGTGCTTTTATTATAATACTAAGGGCTACTTTCCTAATAAGTGTAAATACCTAGCTTATAATTAGAAGACTAGCTTTATTTAATATAACTTTTAAGCTTAAGTTTTAGCTATTAGTAATAATCTTTAGAAATACTAAGTCCTACTTATTTTATATAATCTCTTCCTAAATGCTAAAAGCTATATTTAATAATTAATAGTTTTTTAGGTTAAATACTTTACTAATTATATTATTAGCTATTTAATCCTTAAAGTATATACCTTTAACTAAGTTACTAAGGAGAATTAAGTAATAATACTTAAAAAGAAAGAGATTATTAATAATATAAGCTAAAGATTAAACTTATTAATATATTAGCCTAAATATTAAAGGCTATAGCTAACTAAGATCTTATAAAGGGATTTATAACTAAAGACTAAAGTAATTATACTTTATAAGGTTAACTAATCTAAGCCTAATTAAATAAATGTCTATATTATGCCCCTTATTAACGCTAATATAACTAAGAGAGCTTAGGTTAAGGATATTATAAATAAACCTACTATAAAGACTTACTCTTAGCCTATTAAACTAAAGGTTAGTAGCTAAGATTTAAATAAATACCATAAGAGACTTATTAAATAGCTTTATAAAGAGGTTCTTCTTAAGAAGATAGGCCTTAGCTTATATAATCTTTTTAGGCTTCTTTTACCTCTTACTAAATTAGTTAGTAAGGAATATTAAGTTAGGGCAAAAGGTATTAAGAAGGTTCTCTTTTATAATAGCTGCTCTAAGGCTATAAGACTAATTCTATTAGGTAAGTTCTATAAATTTAGTAAAGACTAACTATTTAATTTAATAGCACTCTTAAATATTATTTAAGTAATAGCTACTTAAGTTAAATATAATAAGGCTACTAAAGCCTTTATAGTTAAGCCTATTAGTAAATCCTTAGTTAGTATTAGCATAGCTTTATAGACTCTTTTATAGGAATAAATATAATTATTAGGGGTTATAGGTAATACACTTAACTTAATAATAGAATTATTTAATTAGTAGGTAATAGAGATGCTTTTTATAAAGATTAAATAGCTATAGACGCTTTTAATTACTATTTTAAAAAAGTAAAATATCTTTTACCTAAACTTATAAATAAAGCACCTATAAGAGCTACCTTACTTATAAATTTACCTTAAAGACTTAAAAGAACCACTTTTCTTAGCACTAATTAACTTTAAATTATAAAGGAATTTAATTAGTAAGGACTTTATAAGAAGAGCTAGCTTATTAATCTATTTAATAAAGATTAAAGCTAATAGTATATTATACTTAAACTATTTAGTAAAGCTAAATAAAGAGGTTAAAACTAAGCTTTATCTTAGTAATATCTAGACTTTTATCCGCTTCTATATTATACTAAACACTATCTCTATCCCTATTATCTTAAGTATACCCTTTATTTAGTAAGCTTAAGTAATATTTAATTATAGCTAAGGGATAGGAGAAATATAAGTAAGGTGCTGTTTTAGCAACACTATTATAGTCTTCTATACTACTAATTCTATTATATAAGAAATATATAATAATAATAATAGTATTAAAGCTTTAATAGTAAATATATTAATTTTAAAAGGGGAATAGTATAAAATAATAACCTAAAATAAGGATTAATTAATCTAAAACAAAATATATATATAAAATATAGATTAAATAATTTAAAATAAAATATAAACTAAATTAAAACCTAATAAGGTGCTATACCTACTTATACTTAATAAAGAAAGGAAGATTATAAGGCTTATCTTTAGAGAAGCTCTATTTAAATAAACTTAGTAACTAAAGGAGGCTGCTAAGGAACTCTAACTAATATAACTAATCTAAATATCTAATCTTATAGTAAATATAATATATAAGAGAGTAGCTAATAAAGTATATCTACTTAATAACGTCCCTTTTAATAGCTTTATCCCTAATAAAGACCTTAAGTAGAAAATAAAAAAGTGGGATAAAGTTAAGTAATGCCTTAATAAATATAAAAAGTGTTGAACATCACGGAATTCCTCGGTCCCACCTTAGCCGGAACCCTCGGTCCGCAATGCCCTAGTATATAGCCTTATATCTCAGGCATCTAGCCTAAGATGCCCATTATACACATTTTATATGTAGCTAGCATTTCCTCTTAGATAGTCTCTATATAGCTCTATATACTATTATTCTATAGGTTATAAGCCCTCTATATTCCTGCTTCTTTTAACGTTTTATCTATTAATTTCTTCAGTTAAATGTTACATTTTATTATGCAAAACATATACATCTAATCGACTTCCTATAAAATCTATAGTATCTATAACTTAGGTTATTATATTATAGTATTGCTACACTCCTTAAGCTCTTTAAAGGCTCTTTTTTAAGACTCTTAAGTCCTTATTAATTAGGACTTTTAAGTCCTTATTAATTAGGACTCTTAAGTCTTTATTAATTAGCTATAAGCTAACTTTTTATAAAAAACGATTTACTTAAGCAAATTTAAATATACAACCTTTATAATTAAGCATAGAATTGTTAATTATTAGCGCAGCTTACTAACGCTGTATATAATAACATTATAAGACTTTATTATAGAGTCTTACTAAAAAAGGGGCCCTTACTACAACTACCTCTACTGCTAGCTAGGTCTTAATATTCTAAAGTTTAGAACCGCTTAGTTATTAGTCTAACTAAAGAGGCAATTATAGATCATTAGGTATAGTAATTATAGGGTAAAGTAATGCCTGCTAACTAGGCTAAGGTATAACTAAGTAAAACTCTATAAATTTTTCTTTTTATCTATTAAGGTTAGAGAAGTTACCTATTTAAAACCTATCTATCTATAACCTTATACACTTTATATAGGTATAAGCTATATAGTAATTTAACTAAAGGCACACTTCCTACACTTATACTATTTAACTAAACTAATACTTATAAAAGTCTTTAACTTAGGGTTATAAGCATATTAGATATTAGGCCCTATAACACATTTAACTATGTTTTTTATTAATTAAGGCTATTATAGCTAACCGCGCTATAGTGTTACACCCTAAGGCTTATTAAAGCTAAGATACAGACTTTTCTACTAACCTTAAGAATATAATCCTAAAGGTCTTATAAATCTTACTACTTAAAGGTTCTAAAAATTATAATAAGTAGGAAATCTCTATAAAGATACATATTTATATTCTTAAACTTACTAGCACTTATAACAGTATAATTCTATAGTCTAAGGCTACTAATTAGAAATATGCTTTTTTAATGCATTTAATATAGTAAACTCTATTATTTAGAGTCTAAAAAAACATCCTTTAAGTAGGATAGAACTATAGGGGCTGCGTAATAGACCTAATATAGCTTATTTATAACAATTATAGCTTCTAAGCTAATGTTACGGTTGTTAAATTACTTAACAGCTTCTGTTGGAATTGCCCCCTTACGGGAGAACCTCGGCAAAGCCTGGGCGGATTAATGGGAGTGAGAGCAGCGCTCCTATTGGGTGCATCCCTACGAATGTGGGGCTGCACTCAGGGGGAAAAGTGGGCCAACAACAACACCACTTTTCCCGCCTTTTCTAACCTTCTAAGCTAGCTTAGAACCTTCATAGACAAGCTGAATTAGACCCTTTTCTATCACTCTTTTATTATATATAATACCAGCCGGACCAACAGCTTCTTTCAGTCTAAAAGGTTAGAATTTGTAACAATATAAGCCTAGCTAGACTATTACTAGAATCTTTAGCAAAAAATTAATAATGTTATAAAATTGCCAGACATTATATAGGTCGCTTAGACACTTCACGCTGTTAAAGGTGCTATACCTAATATTTATAATATATAGAAAATCTAAGGCTATAGTTCTAAGGGCCTTAATAAGGCTAAAATACTAAAATATCTTATATATAAGTTAAATAAGCTAATAAAAGAGCAAAAAGCTAGCTTTATAACAATACAATCTTCTAAAAAAAAGAAGGGTTTAACTTTAAAGTATAGATACTATATTCTACCTAGAAAGCTTAAGTATTTAAAAAAGAAGTGCTAGAAGCTTTATTTAGAACTTATAACACTAGAGATTAAAGCTTATTTAAAAGCTAAGAAAGCTACTTTTTTAAAGAAAAAAGATAAGTTAGTAAAAAGTACTATATTAATAGATATTATAAAGGCTAGAAACACCTTTAGTAGTATAACTATAAACGCTAATAATATATACACAGTAGCAATAAGCCTTATACGCCTTATAAGAAAGGACTGTATCTTAGATATAGGTTGTAGTAACTATACATTTAATTCTATAAAGTGGTTTATATATTTAAATACTAATATTAAAGTTAAACTAATAACTGTAAGTAATAGTTAATCTCTTACTATTAAAGGCATTAAAATAGTTAAGCTACCTATTAAGGGAGGCTACTTAGAGCTACTAAACACGCAGCTTACCCTAAGAGCGGAAGTTAATATAATTTCTCTTAGTCTCCTTTACAAAGCTAGTATTATTATAAATAGGTTTATAGACTAACTAATTACAAAGTCCTTAGGCTAACTTATAGCTTCTTTTTAATAGGCCTTTAATATTACAGTACTTAAGCTATATAATAAGGAGCCTTACTTTAACTTTATAGCACTACTAATTAAAGCTATTATAAAAAATGTTAAATATAGTCTTTTATATAAGAGACTTAGGTATGCTAGGAAAGACTAAATACTTTATATATATAAAGAAGCAGGCATATTAATTAATCCTGTCTCTTTAAGTAATTTCTATTATAAAGCTTAATATCTTGCTAAAGCAAACTAAATTATGCATTATAAGCCTTAAACTAACGCTTATTCCTTCTTAAGTAGGGTTTTCTAAGACTATATTATCTATAAACCTAAAGGCTTTAGTAGTAAGAACTATATATTATATACAATTAATATATATACCTAGTTTTACTAGGTAATTCTAACTATTAGTTACAAATCTTCTTAAAAGGCTGTTAAAGTCTAGCAAAATACTATAGAAAACGCAAGCAGTAGCTTTACTATAAAGTGCTTCTATATAGATAATACTATAGAATTCCTTAGTAAGAAATTCGCTAATTATTACTGTAAGAAAGGTATTATTTTTTACACTAGCGCTCCCTATATTTCAGCCTATTAAAGCATTATTAAGAGAGCTAGGAGAACCCTTATAGATATAGCTTATACTTCTATAATTAGTGCTAAGCTTCCTAATATTCTCTAGCTATATGCTATAAAGCATACTGCTATAATAACTAACCTATTGCCTATAAATGGCACTAACAGCGGAAAATCGCTGTAATAAGCATTATTTAATAAGATTAGTCTAATTAATAAGGCATTTATTAAAAATCTTTAAACATAGGGCTATATAGCCTATATATACATTCTAAAAGAGCAGCGTGTTAAGGCTATAAAGATAGCACTATAAGCTAAGAAAGGCCGCCTAATAGGCATAAAAGGCCTTAAATATTATCTTTATAAGGTTTAGCTCCTTAAAAATAATTGCGTTATATAAGCTTATAACATAAGGTTCTAGGAGGGATTAGATATATCCTAAAATACTAAAGAAAAGGTTAAATTTATTACTAAACTTATTAATCCTATATTTAAAGAAAAAGGCAGAAAAATCGTTAATTTACTATTAACGTTGCTTACAGAAGACCTACTTCCTACAGAGCTGTATTCTAACCTACCTTTAAACACTTAATAAAGTACTAAAGAACTCTTATAAGGTAACAAATTAGTAGTATAGCCACTAAAAATTAACACTTTAACTAATTAAATAGATATAAGATTAATAACTCCTTTAGGGGACCTACTAAAATATAGTCTCTTTAGACCTTTAACTATAATATTAAAGAGCCTAATAAAATTGCTACTATTAGAGCGAATAAACTAATATAAAAGACTGATTAAAGAATTAATTATTAACCCCTCTTAACGTTAAGTTAACCTTTTTAAACTAAAACCTTTAATTAAAGATATATATAAGGAAGAAGCTAATATAGATAAGGGTATTACCCCTGCTAAGTCCTTAGAAGTTGTTTTTAAAGAGGTCTCTCTACCTCTTTATAGCAAGGAATTTAGATATTAATTATAAGACTTATAAGCATAAAAAACGCGTTTAAGTACCTTAAGGTCTATTAGTTAAAGTTAAAGCCTAACAGCAACTAGTATATAGCGCTTATTACGCATTAGAGTCTGTAAGGACTATTTACACATCGCTATATATAGTAAAAAACGCGCTTTTCACGCTTTAAACGCTATAAATGCCTTAATTTAATACTATAAAGACAATATCTATAAGCCAGATAATAATATAAATCCGTTATATTATATAATAATAATATAAGCTGTAAATATTACAAATACACTAATTTTAATACTATTTAACTAGTTTTAAGCTAGGGATTTTCCTAACTACTAAACCTTCTAGCACTCTACTAAGCTTAAAAAGCTTAAAAAAATACAATAAAAAGATAGCTAATATCTTATTCTACCCCTAAAAAATACAGTAATCTTTAACAGCCGCTAGGTTTATACTATTAAATACCCTATAAAAGGACTACCTTATTTAAAAGCTTATTAAGTAGTTTGTAGCAACTAAAACACAGAGGTCTTTAAAGCAGAAGACCTATATACTATAGTTGCTTATCTAGTCTCTTTACGCGTTTTTTACATAATAGTTACTATTCTAAACCTAGAGTGGCAATAATATAACGCTATTAATACCTTCTTAAATGCAAAAGTATAAACTAAGGTCTTTATTTAGTAGCCTTAAGATTATAGCAATAGTATAGGCAGAGTTTACTGCCTTAATTAAGCACTTTATAGTCTTCTAATATTACCACTTTAGTAGCTTAATAATATCTTTAATAAGCTTATAAAACACAGCTTCTGCTAACTCTTAAGTAAGCTTTGCATCTTTATATATAATAATAACGTTTTCTTACTCCTTTATATTAATAATATTATTATTGCTATACCTTCTAACTTACTAATTACTATAATTCTTAATCTTCTAGAGACTTAATATAAAATAAAGCGCTTTAGCAAGGTCTATATATTCCTTAGTATATAATTTATATAGGATTATAACTAAAAGACTATATTCCTTTACTAAAAGAAATATATAGAATCTATTATTAAGCGCTTTAAAATCTCTAACTTTGCCCTTACTTATATGCCTTAAAAGCCTAAGGTAGAAATCCCTTTAAATTAAAAAGACCTTAAGACAGTTAAAAACCTTATAGATTAGCAAAGCAAGGTTAGGTGCTTTAACTAGCTCTCTGTATGCATAAGGCTAGATATTACATTTATAGTAAACAGACTTAGTACTATAAATTTAGTACTAAAGCAGATCTATTACAATCTTTAAAAGCACCTTTAGTAATACTTAAAAGGGACAACTAACCTAAGCATTATCTTAGGCAGCAAATTAACCTAAGGTACCTATAATTAAATTTTTTATATCTCTAAATATAGCAATGCCTCTTATATAGATTATATTAATACTAAGCATTCCACTATAGGCTATATTATGCTTATTAACAATAGATTAGTGTTATAGTCTTTAAAGCAGCAAGCTTTAGTAGCTTTAAGCACTACTAAGGCGGAATTTCTTAATCTTACGCTAATAGCATTATCTATAACCTAGGTATCTTAAATTATTAAAGACTTTAGCTTTAATTAGCTTCACCTATTATTACTATTCACTAATAGCTAGAACGCAAAGGCAAATATATTAAATAAGAAGTATTATAGCTATACATAGCATATTAACCTATAATATAAATAGATTACATAAAGAGTTTACAATAGCCTCTTTCGCCTTAAATATATTAGCACTAATTAAATAATTACTAATAGCCTTACAAAAGGCCTTTACTACGAAAAACACATTAACTTTACAAGGATATTATATGTAGCTATAAAGGCAGCTTTTATAGCACTAAATAATATTAAAAGATTTCCTTAGAATCTCCTTAATATAAATCTTTAGGCTCTATATATAGTAACCCTAGTATATCCTTACTTCTTACTAATTCTCTTTTAATATTAGTAATATTAGCCTAACTAGTTATAGAAGCTTTACCTTTTACACTATCTTTAAACCTAAAGATATTTAATATATTTAGACTATAGCATATAGACAACTATAAGTTATTAACTTTTAGTTAGCTAAAACCTAAGTTTTACAAGGAAACCCTACTTTTTCTTATTTTTCTCTTACCTTCTTTACTAATAACGCTATTATAAATACTATAGCAAGTAGCTAGCATAAAGCTATAGGCGCATAATTAATCACAGTATAATAGCCTAAGTGGATTATCTTTCTTTTAAATAAATAGAATTTGTATATAGTTTATATAAGCTTATTATTTAGCTATAGGGGCAGTATTAAACATTACAGAATTCCTTAGTCCTACCTTAGCTAGAACCCTTAGTCTGCGATGCCCTAGTATATAGCCTTATATCTTAGGCATTTAGCCTAAGATGCCCATCACACACATTTTGTATGCAGCTAGCATTTCCTCTTAGATAGTCTCTATATAGCTCCATATACTATCATTCCACAAAAAGTATAAAGAATTTATTACTAATAAGTTCTTTAAGCACTTATAGGGGTTTTAAATAACTAAAGAAAGATTAAATTAAATAATTAGAAAAGTTAAAGAATATCTTATACCTTAAGAAATAGATGTTTTTAAGGAAATCCTTAGTAACTAAGAGGCAGCTCTTATATAGAATATCTTTAAGATTAGTAAAGTTAATCCCTTTATTACCCCTTTATAAGTTATTAAGGTTATTAAGTATAAAGCTTAGTAAGTTAGGTCTATCCCTATTTCTTTAGGGTTATAAAAGAGGCTAGTAGACTTATTAAGGATAAAATTAAAATATAGATTAGTAAAAGAGAGCTATAGGTTATATAGGAATCTATATTTCCTTATAATAAAGAAAGATAGGGGAATATAGCTAATTCTATTAGCTATAAAGTATAATAGTATAATAATATAGAACGCTAGTATCTTATAGGGTGCTAAGAGCTTTAGTAAAGAATTTAGTATATATAAGATACTCTTTATTATTAATCTTCTTTCTAAATATAACTAAGTTAAGCTTAATAAGAAGAGCTAAGACCTTATAACAATTATAACTTTAATAGGGCTTTTAAGGTTATATTAGCTGCCCTAAGGGGCTATAAACTTAGTTGCTTAGTTTATCTATATTATAGAGCGTATTCTATTTAATTTAATACCCTAAATTTACGCCCCTTTTTTAGATAATATTACTATTAAAGGTCCTACTATAACTTATAATAATATTAAAGCTTTACCTAAAGTGTATTAATATATTCTAAAACATTTAATTAATGTTAATAAAGTGCTTATAAACCTTAAGTTAGCTAGTTATACTACTTCTATAGTAAAGAGTGAATTTTACTAGCTATTAATAGTTATTATAGGCTTTTACTATAATATATATAAAAGGAAGCTAGTGTGTCGACCCCAAAACCCACACAACCCTCCGATACACTTAACTCTGCGATCCACGGAGGCTGCCACACTACTAGCAACAGACCTTAAGATCTATAGAGTTAGGTGCGTAAAGGGCGTAGGAAATAATCTTAGAAGCAGAATTATTATATAATTAGATGGTTTATCTAGCCAAAATAACAACTAAGACTCTTATCTTCTTATACAGCCCTCTTTTGCCTTTAGAAGTAATAGGGAGCCTCCCTTAAAAATGCTATAACTCTTATACCTCCTCTATAATAACAACTAGCGCAGTAATAAGCTTAATTTCAGTCTTAAATCATAGGTCTCTTTCTAATCAGATGATTTGTTATATTTACTTTATAATAATAGTAGCGTTTTTAATTTAGAAGCTTATATAATAGCTAAGTGTATAAGAAAAAAAAGGGGAATATAATAAAGATCTTATTTTAATATTTTAATATTTCAAATAGGCGTAAAAACGCACTATAGGGTGTAAAGAAAAGCTATAGAAAACACTCTCTACTTATACTTTTCCCTTTAATTAGATAGTTAGGCTTACCCTTACTTAGTTACAACCACATCCCGCGCTATAGCTATATTAGTCTCCTAACTAATTTGCCCTAACACAACACCTCCCTAGGTATACTATAGATTTTTATAATCCACAGCAGACTAACTTACAAAAAAAGGCAAATAAATAGAATAGAAAAGAAAACAAACACCTTATAAACCTAATTAAATAATTCCTACTTCTCTATATCCTTTATTTTATTTCTCTGCTTTACACACTCTGCTTATAAAAGAACCTACACTAACTCCTACCTTATTTCCTTTTTAATATATTTCTAAATCCTATCCTAGACTACTATCCTTACTATATCTATAAAAATAATAGAAACATATAATCTACTTATTAGGGCTAGTGTAAGAATAGATCTTTACTTAATACCTTTCTTTTTTATAGTTAGTAAAAGTGTAATAGTAGTTGCGTAACCTATATCTCTAAGCGCAACCTTTTTAGCGGCAGTAATTAAAGATATATATAAAGTATCTTATACTTCACCCTTAAGTCCTAAGAAAAAGTCTAGTTAAAGCTAATCCCCTTAATTAGATATTTATAATTAATCCCGCAGTAGTTATTACTTATCTATAGTAGGCTTATCTTTCTAATTATTATCTACCAGCTGCTATAATAACACAAAAGCAGCAATTTCCTTAATATTAAGGTCTTTCCTAGCTTCCCTTAGAGATTACAGCAATATAGAGGTGGTTTCTAATCTATCTTTCACCTAATTAATCCTAGCTGCCTCTGCAATAGCAGCATTTACAATAGCTTAGGCCTTTTTTGCCTTTTTCTACTTATTACGTTTATCTTATTAGCTCTTCTAAATAGAGGTATATATAATATCTAAAGTCTTAATATTCCTAGGCATAGGGGCTTTAAAAGTTCTCTAAATATCTATTAAAGTATTCCCTACTTTTAGCAGTTTATCTAATCTAATCTATATTAAGCGATAGCCTTAAGGATATAAGTTATAGTTCTACTTAATTAATGCTTTTATCTTTACATACCCTTCTTTAATAATAAGGGAGTTAATAAGAGGGACTAAACCTTTAGTAGCTTTTAGAATTAAAGCTAGGTTTAAAATATTATACTTAAGTTTTTCCCCTTATTTAAAGCTTAGTTAATTAAATAGTATAGCATACCTAAGTTTATTTACTACAATATTAGTAAGTATATAGAGCGATCTCTACTAGGCAGCATAGTATAACAGCTTCTTATTAAGAACTTAGTTACTAAAGAGCTATTGCTATAAGGGAAGCTTAAATTTACTAAACTCCCTTATTATAAAGCTCCCTTTAGGAAGGTTCTTAACTATTAGGTTTATTATAGGATAGAATTATATAATTTATTCTATAGTTTAACTAGTTAGGCCCTAGAGCGTGTAAATTATAAAGTATAAACAAGCGTAGCTATACTTATAACCGCTATTCTAGGCTAGCCTTAATACTATAATAGCCTAAAAACAATATAGGTAGTTAAGGATATAGAGGATTTAAGTCTATCCCTGCACAAAAAGCTAAAACCTATATTATTAATTACTTTAAACGCTATTAAAGAAGTATAGAGTTCTTTACTTCCTATCCTATATAAAAGCAGTCTAGTGTCTCACAAAGTGCATAAACCTAGCGGTAAATTACCTACTATACTAAGCGTTATAGAGTTTCTATAGATTTTAATGTATACTATACTAAATATTAATAAGTTTATTTTTAAAAGGGAGCGTCTAAGTAGCAGATTTATAGTTAGCAGAGTAGTCTTTTAGGTTAATTAGTTATTCCCTAATACTAATTTCCTCTAGGAGGAATGCTATAATATACTTAATCCTATGTTATATATATCTAGTTATTACTATTAATAAAAACTAATTAAGCTATTTAGAGCTTCCTTTAGCTTTAGAACCAGTAGCTTAGAGGAAACTATAGATATTATATAGATAGTTTAACTATCTAATCTTATTTTAATCTTTATCTATAGGCAGAACTAAAGTATATTCTTCCTTAACATACTTATCTATCTTTATCCCTAGTGCCTATTATAGCTATTTATTTTAAGGGATAAAGAGAGGAGGCTAGTATTAAAATAGATCTCTTAGCTCTCTATTTATATAGTTTACCTTAATTATTATATAAAATTAACTATTATAGCCCTTTAATTCGCTTTTTACTATAATAAGAGAGAGAACGTATTTATTATAGAAGAACTAAAAGGAAGTTAGAATCTAAGGTTTACGACTTTACTAAGCTAGACTAGAAACAGGGGGAGAAGAGGCTTTTCTTAATATAGTAGTGGTATAATTAGATACTTTAATAAGAAACTAAATAAAAAGAATAAAAATGTAAATTCTAAGGGATAAGGATATCTTTATAACAAAAGAACTTACTATATAGTAATAGAGTAAGAGAGCCTTATAGAAAGAATAGTTAGGAAGATGCAAAAGAGCTTATAATATATTAGTAAAGGGGCAGGGAAGCTAGATTAAGTGGTTGTAAAAGAAAGAGGAAGAAAAATAAGAGCGTTGTAAGGAAGGAAAAAGTAGGAATTTTCTAGCTAAAGTAGAGAGGTCTATAGGTTAAAGCCCTATAAGTAATTTAGCAGCTAAAGACGCGTTAAATCGTGTAATTCCGGTCAAAGTTAGCAAATTTACAGGTTAACAGCTATTGCCAGCCTATATTAATTGGAAAGTGGTAGACATAGACTGTCTAACAGAGGGGGGTATTGCGTAAGTAATTTACTTAGCTGCTAAAACAAGGAAGCCTCCTAGCTGTTTCCTATAACGCGTTTTTTTTTCTTTTTCTTCTTATAACTCCTCCTTCTTTAGCTTCTGCTATAACAACAACACAAAGCCTTCTTTTATCCCCTTCTTTATTATAGATTATCTTAACAATCCTTATAAAAAGCTTCTAAATATTGCCGATCTTATTACAAATAAGATTCCTAAAGAGAAGCTTACTACTATATACACCCTAAATTAGCAAGCGTATACTTCCTTCTAAAAGGTATTAGTTAATATAGAAATAGTGAGCAAACATCCAATTAAATAATAAAGAAATATATCTAACTGTTTTTCCTTATTAGTTTTATTTCCTTTACTAAACAGTCCTTATTAGCGGCATTAACTTAGGTAAAGGCAGTGTTCTAATCTATACTAAAATTATTATAAGGAAAGGGATCCTACTAAATGCTCCTAAAGGGATAATAGATTATTTTATATCCCTAAACCTTTATAATTAGGTGTTTAGAAAGATTATCTAAGGGGTTCTAAGTGTAAGAGAGATTTTAAAGCGCTATCTAACTTTAATATATATTCCTATGGAATTTGCATATCTATAGGGTTAGTTCTTTGCCTCTCTTATAAAATAGAATAAAAGAAAACTTACCTTTTTAGTCTTATTATATAGAACTAATAACAATATAGCCTATACCTTTTATATAAAGATATATCTAGGGACAGTAACTATATTTAGTAAGTATATATACTTCCCTTTTTATAGGTATATATTAGTATATAGAGTCTATAGTAGTATCTATAATAACTACATTTAAAAAGGTTCTGCTTCTTATAAATAGGGGATTAAGAGAGGATACTATTAATAGGTAAAGGATTAGCATAGTCTTTAAGCCTTTTTTAGTAAGGAGGGTTCTACTAAAAATATAGAAAAGCTACTAAGTAAGGAAAGCTAGGATATTAGAATGTTAGACCTAAAGATTGCGCCTTATTTAGCATTTAATATCCCGCCTCCTTATTTAATCTAAAAGGGAATAAAGAAGTAAATAGAAAAATAAAACAAACTATTTAATTAAAGCAAAAGTAAAAAGAAGAAAGTGTAATAATACTATTAGGCCTACCTCCTCCCTAGAGATAAGGCAAACTATAAGATTTAATAAGTCTTAACGCCTAATAGTATTAACAAAATAAAAACGTAAGATATTAGTATATAAAAGTTAAATAACTAAGGAAGAGAGCTAAAGAAAAAAAAGGGAATAGAAGTATTATTAGTAATTAGATAAAACAGCATAAGCTGCAAATTTAGCTTATCGCTCTTCTAATATTTTAAGCAATTAAACTTTAACTTAATAAAGGGGGTAGCAGTGTAGTAGGATAGTTGCCTCCCTATCTAAATCCTCCCTAACTAAATCTTCCTTATCTCCTAAGATGCCCCCTAGGGTTAAGGGTTTATTAGTAGCAATTATCTAATCAAACATATTATAATTAGAAATAAACAGCAAAAGAGAATAAAGTTAGTTATCTAAATCAGTTGTTGGCGTATAACAGCCTAAAGAATTGCGTAGTGGTTAATAAAGCTAGTTATTAGCAGATAAGGTCTACCACCCTTCTTTATTAGAAGTAAACCTCTTAAGATAGTTGCTATTAATTGTTTTATCTAAAATAATACTATTTAGGGTCTATAGCTAATAAGCTTTTGTAATAAGCGCCTAGCTATAGATTTAGAATAGTCCACTCTAGCGTATTGCTAACTTTCTTACTGTAGATATATCTATAACGCAACGCATGTTATAAATAAAAATAAGATCTCCTAGATTTAATTAATTAGACTCCTTATAAAGGGATACCGCTTAATTTTTGTTTGTTTAGGCTATTAGTCTTTATCTATAGCGTAGCACCTTCTCTTTAGTAGTAATAATATCTTTAGCTTTATATTTAAGGAGCTAGACCTAAGCTTTAAAGAGATCCTAACTTATTGTAATAGCATCCTAATTAATTAACTGCTAGGTTAGGAATTCTACCTTTAAAGGTAAAATAGGTTCCTAACTATAGATTAAATAAAAGGCAGACTATCTATAAGAAGCCCTTACTATAATATAGTTAGCGAGTAAGGCTTTGTTAAGATATTGCAGCTAATACCTATTAGAACTGCCTAACTTAGTAAGCGCTAAAGCTAAGGTTTAATAACTAGCTTTAATAGGGGCGTTACCTTTAGGGTTATATCCTAAAGTCTAAATACTATAAATACTAAGATTAGATAATACACTTTGTAGATCCCTATGTATTTT
This sequence comes from Claviceps sorghi, assembly GCA_018360135.1. Classification (NCBI taxonomy): domain Eukaryota; kingdom Fungi; phylum Ascomycota; class Sordariomycetes; order Hypocreales; family Clavicipitaceae; genus Claviceps; species Claviceps sorghi. The sequence goes on along the minus strand of SRPV01000062.1, from coordinate 27,749 downwards.
AGGTCCGCTGTTGTATATAATGTGTTAGAACATGCTAAATTTGCTAATAAGCTTGCTAAGGAAATAGCATATAGCAGCAATATTAGCAGCTTAAATAGAAACTGCTTTAATCTATCTAGTAAGGTTGCACTAAGCCTCTAATAGATATTTATACCCTTAATTAGATAGTAGATATTAGGTATTAATATAAATTTTGCTTATTAGATTCCTAGGCGTAACTGGGATTAATAGTTCTTATAAGTGTTAAGGGGCAAACTTCTAGCATACCTTATAATAGAATATTATATCTTTCACTATATCCTATATACCTTACTATTAATACTGCTAGCGTAGAGCTTAAAAGATAACTTCTATACCTTTATAGCCTATATTTTTATATATATCCCTTACAATAGTAGTATATTGCTTTAGGTTATTAATAATAATAGTAGGGCCTTTTATAATCCCTATAGGTCTCTTAAAGAGACGCCTATTATTAATAAAGAACTTCTAAGCAGCAGTTCTAAGTGCTCTAAATTACTTTGCTAATAGATTAAATAGTCTATATAGTATTTAAAGATATTAAATAAGTCTTTAGAACTTAATAGTGTATTTAGGAGACTAAGGTTTCTTAAACTAATTAGCATTTAAGTATAAGTTAATAAACTCTTTAATATTACTTTTAACTATTTAATCTATTTAATTAAAAGGCCTAGACTCTTTTCTTAAAAGGCTATTTATAGCACTATTCTATTAGCTAAGAATATAGCGGATTATAAAGTTAAAAAGCTAGATATAGCTTATTTATTATGTAATAAGTGCACTAAGTATATTGTTAATAGCTCTAGCTAACTAATACTTTAAGACTATAGAGTTAGTCTTTAGAATAAATAGTATACTATAGAGATAAATACATAGTCTTTAAAGAGCGTATATAAGAGCTCTACATTCTTGCTTTATAGCGTTATAGATTGCCTCTGTAGCGGACTATACACTACTCTTAAACCAAACCAGATATTGCAGTCTGTTATACTCTTATAGTAAGGCAGCCCCTTAACCTATACTACTAGCGTTAACTATAAGGATAATTTCCCTATAACCTTCGCTTAGATTAATTAATTAAAGGCTAGGGGCTATTATAATTACATTAATAACCTTCTTTATAGCGTCTTAATGTTCTAGCCCCTAACACTAAGGTGCATTTTTCTATAATAACCTTATTAAAGAGAGAGTGATTAAAGTATAATAAGGGACCTAAATATAGTAAAAATAAGTAAGTCTAAGGAAGGAACGCATATCCTTCTTATCCTTATATATAGTCCACTCCCTAAGCTTAAGGACCTTTGCCTTAGCTAGCTTCCTTCTATATATACTATAGTAGAAGCCTACAATAACTACTAATAGCTAGCAAAATTCGCTCTTTACTACAGAGGTAGTATAACTAGCTAACTTAAGGTTTATAAGCACTTTATTAACATTAATTAGATATTCTAGAACGTATTAACGTACTCTAGGTAAAGCTTTAGCGTTATTATAAGTTGTAGCAGGACCTTTAATAGCAATATCATCCAAAAAAGGGGCGTAAATTTAGGGCATTAAATTAAATAGGATACGCCCTATAATGCAGATAAACTAAGCAACTAAGTTTATGGCCCCCTAGGGCAGCTAGCACAACCTTAAAAGCCCTATTAGAGTCGCAATTGTTGTAAGGTCTTAGCTTTTCTTGTTAAGCTTAACCTAGTTATATCTAAAAAGAAGATTAACAACAGAGAGTATCTTACATATACTAAATTCCTTACTAAAGCTCTCAGCACCCTATAGGATACTAGCGTCCTATATTGTTACACTATTATACTTTATAGCTAATAGAATTAGCTATATTCCCCTATCTTTCTTTATTATAAGGAAATATAGATTCCTATATAACCTATAGCTCTCTTCTACTAATCTATGTTTTAATTTTATCTTTAATAAGTTTACTAGCCTCTCTTACAACCTTAAAGGAATAGGGATAGACTTAACTTACTAAGCTTTATACTTAATAATCTTAATAACCTACAGAGGGGTAATAAGGGGATTAACTTTACTAATCTTAGAGATATCCTATATAAAAGCCGCCTCCTAGTTGCTAAGGATTTCCTTAAAAATATCTATTTCCTAAGGTGTAAGATATTCTTTAACTTTTCTAATTATTTAATCTAATCTTTCTTTAGTTATTTAAAACCCCTATAGGTGTTTAGAGAACCTACTAGTAATAAATTCTTTATACTTTCTATATCTATTAAGGCGCTGCTTAACTTTATCTTACTTCTTTATTTTCTACTTAGGGTCTCTATTAGGGACAAAGCTATTAGAGGGGATGTTATTAAGTGGATGCACCTTATTAGCCACTCTCTTATATATTGTATTTACTATAAGATTAAATGTTTAGATTAGTTACATTAGTTAGAATTCCTTAGCAGCCTTCTTTAGTCATTGTATCTATTTAGATAGAGCCTCTCTAAAAATAAGCCCTATAATCTTCCTTCCTTTATTAAGTATAAGCAGGCATAGCACCTTATTAGATTCTAATTTAGTTTATATTTTGTTTTAGATTATCTAATCTATATTTTATATATATATTTTATTTTAAATCAATTAATCCTTATTTTAGGTTGTTATTTTGTGCTATTCCCCTTCTAAAATTAATGCGTTTACTATTAAAGCTTTAATATTATTATTATTATTGTGCATTTCCTATGTAATAAAACTAGCAGTATAAAAGACTATAATAGTATTGCTAAAACAGCACCTTACTTACATTTCTCTAATCCCTTAGCTGTAATTAAATATTACCTAAGCTTACTAAATAAAGGGTATACCTAAGATAATAGAGATAGAGATAGTGTTTAGCGTAATATAGAAGCGGATAGGAGTCTAAATATTACTAAAATAGAGCTTAGTCCTAACCTCCTTATTTAGCTTTATTAGATAGTCTAAGTATAACATACTATTAGCTTTAATCTTTATTAGTTAGACTAATAGACTAGCTTTTCTTATAAAGTCCTTACTAATTAGATTCCCTTGCAATCTAGAGTTAACTAATGCTAAGAAAAGTGGTCCTTTTAGGTCTTTAAGGCAAATTTGTAAGTAAAATAGCTCCTATAGGTGCCCTACCTATAAATTTAAGTAAAGGATATTTTGCTTCCTTAGAACAGTAACTAAATGTGTCTACAGCCGTTTAATCTTCGTAAAGAGCACCTCTATTACCTACTAATTAGATAATTCTATTGTTAAGTTAAGCGTATTACCTATAACCTCTAATAATTACATTTATTCCTACAAAAGAGTCTATAGAGCTGCGCTAATACTAACTAAGGATTTGCTAATAGGCTTAACTATAAAGGCTTTAGTAGCCTTATTATATTTAACTTAAGCAGCTATTACCTAGATAATATTTAAAAGTGCTACTAAATTAGATAGTTAGTTTTTACTAAATTTATAGAACTTACCTAATAGGATCAGTCTTATAGCCCTAGAGCGGCTATTATAGAAAAGGACCTTCTTAATACCTTTTGCCTTAACTTAATATTCCTTACTAACTAATTTAGCAAGGGGTGGAAGGAGCTTAAAGAGATTATATAAGCTAAGGCCTATCTTCTTAAGAAGAACCTCTTTATAAAGCTGCCTAATAAATCTCTTATAGTATTTGTCTAAGTCTTAGCTACTAACCTTTAGTTTAATAGGCTAAGAGTAGGTCTTTGTAATAGGTTTATCTATAACATCCTTAACCTAAGCTCTCTTAGTTACATTAGCGTTAATAAAAGGCATAATATAGATATTTATCTAATTAAGCTTAAACTAGTTAACCTTATAAAGCATAATTACTCTAGTCTTTAGTTATAAATCCTTTTGTAAGATCTCTATTAGCTATAGCCTTTAATATTTAAGCTAATATATAGATAAGTTTAACCTTTAGCTTATACTATTAATAATTTCCTTCTCCTTTAGTATTATTACCTAATTCTCCTTAGTAACCTAGTTAAAGGCTTACACTTAAGGGATTAAATAGCTAATAATATAATTAGTAAAGTATTTAACCTAAAAAACTACTAACTATTAAATATAGCTTCTAGCGTTTAAGAAGAGATTGTGTAGCATTAGTAGCACTTAGTACTTCTATAGATTATTATTAATAGCTAAGACTTATACTTAAGAGTTATATTAAACAAAGCTAATCTTCTAATTATAAGCTAGGTACTCATACTTATTAGGAAAGTAGCCCTTATTATTATAGTAGAAGCATTTATTATTTAGATAACGCTTAGCTCTATATACGTTTATATAAATATTAATATACTCCTCTTACTCCTTAGTATAGATAGAGTTTTATATTATTACTATAGGCAGATTATAGCGTTTATTAATTCTTTTAAGGAGATTAGGTATAAGGGCACTCCCTTAAAGCATTATAATGCATAGCTTCTTAAGCTACTTTATAAGCATATCTATTTAACTTTTATAATTATTAGGCCTAGTTATAGAACTCTACACTTTAGGTTAACTAGTAGAAGCCTGTTTACCTAGGCGTTTATATAATTAGTTAGGTAAGAGCTAATAGCTACTTTTAGGATTAATAAGTTAGCTATTAGTCTTCTTAGTAGTTATTTAGCAAGGATTATAGCTTTCTAACGGAAGATAGGTCTTAATATGTTTATTTAAAAGGCCTTAGAGATTCTTATATTTAAATATAATAAAAGCCTCCTTAGTTATATTATGCTTATTAAGAAAGCTAATAATTACTTAGTTAGGTATAGCTTTATATACGTATTTAGACTATTTAGTGATAAATTTCCACTCTTTAGGATAAGCTTTAGATATAAGAGCCTAATGCTATTAAAGCTAGAGATATATATTAAAGAAGCTTTAGAGGCGCTAAGTGTTAAGTTATTTTAACTAATTAATAGCTTCCTTAGTCTGTTCCTAAGGAGTAGCTATAAACCAGTATAGTAACGCCTCCTTAGCTTCTTTTTACGTATAAGCAGTAATAAAGGGCTTAATAATTTTCTTAAGCTTAGGGGTAACTTATTTTTTAAACTTATAGCACTAATTAGTATTAAGGATACTAAGGACTCTTATTTTATCTTTAAAGTCTTTAATAAACTTAGCAACATCTTCTCTAGTAAATTCATTAATGTTAAAGCTATTCTAAAAGGAAATAATAGCTTATTAGCATTTAATAGTCTTACTAAGGAGCTTAATAAAGTCGTTTAGCTTAATTCCTTTAAAGGCGTTATCTATTATACTAGCACTAGGGGCTAAGACTTCCTTAGAAATACTAAGGCGTTTAGCATAAAAGCTTGCTTTTAAAGAAATAGAGAAAGGCCTAAGAATGTTAACCTAGTTAGATATAAGAGAGTATAAAGGGGGATTGTCTTAATTAAATAAAAGGGCTAGAAAAGATAATAGTGTAGGATTAGTTATAAGAGCTTTAAGTAACTTTATAATACTATTAGCGTTAAACTTAATAATACTATATAGGAAGATAAGAAGGGCAAGGAGACAGCTCTTAAAAGTAAAGGAAGCGAGATAAATAACTAAGGATATAAGCGTAAATTAGGTTATTTACTAGCTAATTAGTTATTTAGAGGCATTAACCACACTAGTCTTTAGGTTAAGAACGGTCTTTGTAGGTTCTAAGCTAATTAAAATCCTTTGCGAAGTATAGGGGCTGTAAGCAAGCCTGTTTAATAATTATAAGTTGTAATTATTCTATTAAGCTATATTATCTTTAGCTTCTAACTACTAATTCTAGTCTATCCTTAGCTTCTAAATAGGATTAAATAATCCTAACTAAGAAAATTGTTATCTGCCTGCTAATATATTATGGTTTTAATAGTCTAGCTAGCTATAGTTTAGCCCTTTAGTATAGTAAGGTCTTATTATAATAAATTTAGTCTAGTAGCAGCTAGAAAGTGCCTCTTTTTAACTTAGCTTATGCTAAGGCAATTAGAATATAAGCCTAGGCAGAACCACTATTTATGTTAACCCTAAAACCTATATAACCCTCTAATACACTTAACTCTATAATCTATAGAGGCTGCTACACTATTAGTAACAGACCTTAGGATCTATAGAGTTAGGTGCGTAAAGGGCGTAGGAAATAATCTTAGAAGCAGAATTATTATATAATTAGATAGTTTATCTAGCTAAAATAATAACTAAGACTCTTATCTTCTTATACAGCCCTTTTTTGCCTTTAGAAGTAATAGGGAGCCTCCCTTAGAAATGCTATAACTCTTATACCTCTCCTATAATAATAACTAGTGTAGTAATAAGCTTAATTTCAGTCTTAAATTATAGGTCTCTTTTTAATTAGATGATTTATTATATTTACTTTGCGATAATAGCAGCGTTTTTAATTTGGAAGCTTACGTAATAGCTAGGCATATAAGAAAAAAAAGGGGAATATAATAAAGATCTTATTTTAATATTTTAATATTTTAGATAGGCGCAAAAACGCACTATAAAGTGTAAAGAAAAGCTATAGAAAACACTCTCTACTTATACTTTTCCCCTTAATTAGATGGTTGGGCCTACCCTTGCCTAGTTGCGACTGCATCCCGCGCTACGGCCACATCAGTCTCCCGACCAATTTGCCCCGACACACTAGCTAAGGTAAAGGTTCTTAAGCTTAAGAAGTAGACTATATATAAGAATAAGAAGGATATATATTCCTTTCTTAGACTTACTTATTTTTACTTTATTTAAGTCCTTTATTATACTTTAATTACTCTCTCTTTAATAAGGTTATTATAGAAAAATACACTTTAGTGTTAAGGGCTAAAATATTAAGACGCTATAAAGAAGGTTATTAATATAATTATAATAGCCCTTAGCCTCTAATTAATTAATCTAAGCAAAAGTTATAGAGAAATTATTTTTATAGTTAACGCTAATAGTATAGGTTAAGGGGCTGCCTTATTATAAAAGTATAATAGATTATAATATTTAGTTTAGTTTAAAAGTAGCGTATAGTCTACTATAGGGGTAATTTATAATGCTATAAAGCAAGAATATAAGGCTTTTATATACACTCTTTAAAAGCTATATATTTATCTCTATAGCGTACTATTTATTTTAAAGACTAACTTTATAGTCTTAAAGCATTAGTTAGCTAAAGCTATTAATAATATACTTAGTACACTTATTATATAATAAATAAGCTATATCTAGCTTTTTAACTTTATAGTTTACTATATTCCTAGCTAATAAAATAGTGCTATAGATAGACTTTTAAGAAAAGAGTCTAAGCCTTTTAATTAAATAGATTAAATAATTAAAAATAATATTAAAGAGTTTATTAACTTACACTTAAATACTAATTAGTTTAAGGAACCTTAGTCTCTTAAATATACTACTAAGTTCTAAAGACTTATTTAATATCTTTAAATACTATATAAACTATTTAATTTATTAGTAAAGTAATTTAAGGCACTTAGGACTACTACTTAAAAGTTCTTTATTAATAATAGATATCTTTTTAAAAAACTTATAAGGATTATAAAAGGCCCTACTATTATTATTAATAACCTAAAGTAATATATTACTATTAAAAAGGATATATATAAAAATATAGGCTATAAAGGTATAAAAGTTATCTTTTAAGCTTTACGCTAATAGTATTAGTAGTAAGGTATATAAAATATAGTAAAAGATATAATATTCTATTATAAGGTATGCTAAAAGTTTACCCCTTAGTATTTATAAGAGCTATTAATCCTAGTTATACCTAAAAATCTAATAAGTAAAATTTATATTAATACCTAATATCTACTATTTAATTAAAGGTATAAGTATTTATTAAAGGCTTAGTACAACCTTACTAAATAGGTTAAAGCAGTTTCTATTTAAGCTACTAATATTACTACTATATACTATTTCCTTAGTAAGCTTATTAGTAGGTTTAGCATATTCTAACATATTATACATAACAGTAGACCTAAAATATATAAAGATTTATAAAGTATACTATTTAATCTTAGTATTTATAGTATTTAAACTTTAGAATATAACCCTAAAGGTAACACCCTTATTAAAGCTAGTTATTAAACTTTAGCTTTAGCGCTTACTAAGTTAAGCAGTTTTAATAGGTATTAGCTATAATATCTTAATAGAGCTTTACTTACTAACTATATTATAGTAAGGGCTTTTTATAAATAGTCTGCCTTTTATTTAATTTATAGTTAGAAACCTATTTTATCTTTAAAAGTAGAATTTCTAACTTAGCAATTAATTAATTAGAACGCTATTATAATAAGTTAGGATCTCTTTAAAGCTTAAGTCTAACTTCTTAAATATAAAGCTAAAAATATTATTACTACTAAAGAAAAGGTGCTACACTATAGATAAAGACTAATAGCTTAAATAGATAAAAATTAGGCGGTATTCTTTTATAAGGAATTTAATTAATTAAACTTAAGAGATCTTATTCTTATTTATAATATATATTGCATTATAGATATATTTATAGTAAGGAAGTTAGTAATACATTAAAGTGGACTATTCTAAATCTATAGCTAAGCGCCTATTATAAAAGCCTATTAGCTATAGACCCTAGATAGTATTATTTTAAATAAAACAATTAATAGTAACTATTTTAAAAAGTTTACTCTTAATAAAAAAGGGTAGTAAACCTTATCTACTAATAACTAGCTTTATTAATTACTATACACTTCTTTAGGCTATTATACACTAGCAACTAATTTAGATAACTAACTTTATTCTCTTTTACTATTTGTTTTTAATTATAATATATTTAATTAAATAATTGCTACTAATAAACCTTTAACTTTAGGGGGTATCTTAAAAGATAAGGAAGATTTAGCTAGAGAGAACTTAAATAAAGAGGCAACTATCCTACTATGCTATTACCCCCTCTATTAAGTTAAAGTTTAATTACCTAAAATATTAAAAGAGTAATAAGCTAAATTTATAGCTTACACTATTTTATCTAATTATTAATAGTACTTCTATTCCCTTTTCTTTCTTTAGCTTTCTTCCTTAGTTATTTAACTTTTATATATTAATATTTTATGTTTTTATTTCGTTAATACTATTAGGTATTAAGACTTATTAAATCTTATAGTTTGCCTTATCTTTAGGGAGGAGGTAGGCTTAATAATATTATTACACTTTCTCCTTTTTACTTTTACTTTAATTAGATAATTTATTTTATTCTTTTATCTATTTCTTTATTCCCTTTTAAATTAAATAAAGAGGTAGGATATTAAATACTAAATAAAGTATAATCTTTAGGTTTAATATTTTAATATCCTAACTTTCCTTACTTAGTAGCTTTTTTATATTTTTAGTAGAACCTTTCTTACTAAGAAAGGCTTAAAGACTATACTAATCCTTTACCTATTAATAGTATTCTCCCTTAATCCCTTATTTATAGAAAGCAGAACCTTTTTAGATATAGTTACTATAAACACTGCTATAAACCTTATATACTAATATATACCTATAAAAAGGGAAGCATATATACTTACTAAATATAGTTACTATCCTTAAATATATCTTTATATAAAAGGTATAGGCTATATTATTATTAATCCTATATAATAAGACTAAAAAAGTAAGTTTTCTTTTATTTTATTTTATAAGAGAGGCAAAGAACTAACCCTATAAATATATAAATTCTATAGAAATATATATTAAAGTTAGATAGCACTTTAAAATCTCTCTTATACCTAAAACCACTTAAATAATCTTTCTAAACACTTAATTATAAAGGTTTAAGAATGTAAAATAATCTATTATCCCTTTAAAAGTATTTAGTAAGATCCCTTTTTTTATAATAATTTTAGTATAGATTAGAACGCTGCCTTTACCTAAGTTAATACTACTAATAAGGACTGTTTAGTAAAGGAAATAGAACTAGTAAGGAAAGACAGTTAGATATACTTCTTTATTATTTAATTAGATATTTGCTTACTATTTCTATATTAACTAATACCTTTTAAAAGGAAGTATACGCTTGCTAATTTAGGGTATATATAGTAGTAAGCTTCTCTTTAGGAATCTTATTTATAATAAGATTAGTAATATTTAGAAGCTTTTTATAAGAATTATTAAGATAATTTGTAATAAAGAAGGGGATAAAGAAGGCTTTATATTATTATTATAATAAAGGCTAAAGAAAGAGGAGTTATAAGAAGAAAAAGAAAATATATTATAAAAAACAGCTAAAAGGCTTCCTTATTTTAGCAGTAGAGTGAATTACTTATGCAATACCCCCCCTTATTAAACAGTCTATATCTGCTACTTTCTAATTAATATAGGCTAGCAACAGCTATTAACCTATAAATTTGCTAACTTTAATTAGAATTACATAACTTAATACGTCTTTAGCTGCTAAATCACTTATAAGGCTCTAACTTATAGACCTCTCTGCTTTAGCTAAAAAATTCCTACTTTTCCCTTTCTTATAATGCTTTTGTTTTTTTCCCTTTTCTTTTATAACTATTTAATCTAGCTTCCCTACCCTTCTACTAATATATTATAAGTTCTTTTATATCTTTCTAACTATTCTTCTTACAAACCTCTCTTACTTTATCCCTATATAGTATGTTCTTTTGTTATTGTTGGAATTGCCCCCTTATTGGAGAACCTTAGCACAGCCTAGCGGATTAATAGGAGCAAAAGCAGCGCTCCTATTAGGTGTATCCCTATAAAGGTAGGGCTGCACTTAAGGGGAAAAGTAGGCTAATAATAACACTACTTTTCCTACCTTTTCTAACCTTTTAAGCTAGCTTAGAACCTTTATAGATAAGCTAAATTAAACCCTTTTTTATTACCTTTTTTATTATATATAATACTAGCTAAACTAATACTAATTAGTAGTTATAAAACTATAGATTTATAAGGTTATCTAAAGAGATAGCTTCTAAAAGACCTCTTATAAGGTTAGGTTTTACTACTATACTATAAATAAGGAATTTTTATACTTTTTAAAAGACCTTTTAAGGTTAGGTTCTGCCTATATAACTATTTTTTATTAATAAAAAAAAAGGACCTTTCTTATAATAATAACTTCTATAAACTTAAACGCTACTACTAATTATTACATAAAAAAACCTCTATCTTTATTATTTATTATAATCAAAACCCTTAATTTCTTACCTCCTAGCTCTTAAAGTAAAAAACTAAGTTTTTCCTCTTAACTAAGCTAGTTAATAAACGTAACACTATAATATAACTATATAGATTCTAAAAAATAAAAACTTTTGCGAATTCGCCCGCACTGCAACAGCGCTGCGGAATTAACTCTAAACCGCTTAAAAAGTTAATAAAACGTTTTATTAAGCTTATTTACCCCCCTTCCTAATATTATATTAATTCTAAAGCATAGGTATAATAGGTAGTATAATACTAATAGATATTAACACTAGGAATTATAGCCTTATATAAAGTTGCTACTACCTAAATATAAGGACTAATAATAATAATAATATATTTACCCCTTAAGTTAACCCTAAGCCTATTATAAGTTAGGATAAGGAGCTAGCACACTTATATAAAGATTATAATAAGATTGCTAGGCTATTTAATATAGGCTTACTAAAAGAGATTTAGGATTTCTACCTCTTTTACTTAGATATAGAAATAATATATACCTATTATAGCACTATTAATACCTTTAGACTAATTATAATAAAAAACCTTAAGAAAACTATTAAAAAGGCTATTAAAAAGGTAATTTAGCTTAGAACTAACTTAAGAATCTTTTAGGCTTTTATTATAGCCTATAAGATAACTACTACTACTAATATAGCCCCTTTTAGTTAAAAATCCGCCTACTAACTAATTACCTTAGCAGTTTTACCTTAAGTATACTATAAAGTCCTTATTAAAGGGCTTTTTATTAGTAAGCTCTTTAAAACTAAGTCCCTAAAAGATATTATTACTACTATTAATATAGCTATTAATATTAAATATACTATAGCTATAAGGCGCCTTTATAATAAGAATACTATTATAATATTTAAAGACTTAGCTAAACCTTACTTAATAAGTAAGAACTAAGTTTAATATATATTTAAACTAAATATAACCCTTTAATAATAAGTATTTAGTATAATTATTAAGAGATTTCTTAACTACCTTTACTAAAACTAATCTAAAAAAAATATTATAAAAGCCCTTATTATTACTAATAACCTTAGAATAGTTAGAATAGTAACTTAAAAACTATATAGCACTTTTAATAAAGCCCTCTTTATTATAAGTATTAATAAAGTAAATATAGCTAATTACCTATATTAAGTTAAGGTAGTTTATAAAGCTAAGATATTTAATACTAAACTATATAATAATACTATCTACCCTAAGTAGTGCTATAAATACTATAAATTTAGCTATATTATAGTATATTATAAGGCTACTTTAAGGTATAGCTAATATATAGCTAATTAATATAAGGAGAGAGAATAATTATACCTAGCTCTTATAAGTAATGCCTATAAATGCTACTTTAACTACTTTAATAGGCACTTAGCTTAGTTCTAACTTTATACTATAGTAAATAAGTAGTAAGTATAAGCTAAGGTAGTATATTTAGTAAGACTATATGCTTTTACTATTCTAAATAATATAGAATAAAAAGGTTAAACTAAAGTTAAAAGCTATAGCTATTATAGAAGGGTAAGTAGCTTTATAGCTTATAAGGAGTTGCCTTAGAAATAAGTTATACGCCCTAAGGAAAGCAGGAACTAAACCACTAAAACGCAACCTTCCTTGTTAGCTTTAGTAGCTTAGCAACGTAGCGTAATAGACAACTATCTAAGCCTCCAACCCGTCCCTGCCGAGGGGCCGGCCGAACGCAGCAGCCAACCCGTCACCCTCCTATAATAGAGTCATAGGGAAGCTGGCACAGCAACGACTCGCCCTTACTACGGTCTTAGCGTTAATATAGGGATGCCCTATAAGGGATGCAAGGATTCTATACACACAGGTTATTTAGAGCCTAGTTGCGTACAGCATGGGAACGCACTACACCCTAATAGGCTATAGGGGAGTTACTAAAGGTATAGCTAAAGAGTTTAAGAAAGAGCAACTCTACTACTTTTAAGTAGTTATAGGTATTTATAAGGCTATGCCTTAAGCCTTAATAAAAACTAAAGTAGCTATACTACCTATTAACCTTTATTTTAATTTCTAAGTATAATACTTTTATAAGTAAATTAAGGTAAATAATATAGCAGAGAAAATCTAAGGCGCCTATATAGTAATTATAATTTAGCTTTAATAAAGACGCTACTAACACACTTACTAAGGCTTTAATCTAGCCCTTTATATACCCCTTTAATACTGCCTACCCCTATACCTTAATAGACTTAACCTTACTAAGAAGCTAAAATAGGATTAAGTAAATAAATAGCACTAAAAGAGAGCTATAATATAAGTATATTAGCCTTACTATACCTTTATAGCAGCTAAGTAAGATCTTAACTTTAAAACTATATAAAAGCTTATATACCTATATAAGCCCTTTAATAAATATAAGTTATCTATACTTATATAAATATATATAGAGAAGATTAGGCTTAAATCCTTTCTATATAACTAACGCATCCTTAGTATAGATTCCCTTATTTACTACTACTAACTTAATTTTAAGAACTACTACTATATTATCTTAGAATATCTAAAATATAACTACCTATAACTATTTAAACTTAATATACTACCCTTTTAAGATTATAAAGATTGTATTGTATTGTTGTATACGCTAGCCAACCTTAGCAATTTATGCTTAGCTGTATCTAGAACCTCTGCTTTCTTATTTCCTAATTAGCTAGGAAACCTTATTAGGTTACTAATTTAGTAATTGCTTACTAATTAGTAGTTGCCTAACAGAATAAAAACCTAGCTAATTTTATATATAGTTTAACTGCTTATAGACCTATTCTTAACTATAGCTAACCGGTACATATTGTATTTACCCTATATCTTCCTTATATAATCCCTTTATACCCTGCTTAATAACCTTCTAATTAATTAACCCTAACCCTAGCATATTACAGCTGCAACCGGCTATGTAACTTAATAGCTAAGGGGTAATTTGCCTATTTATAGTGTGGTAGTAGCTAATCTGCGTTGCTTAGTAAGTAAGGATAATAGAGGGCTTAACCTTACTTTTCCTACTTACTAAGCACTAATTAGCTAATATAGCCTCTACTATATTAGCTAATTAGAGTCTAAACTTTATTAAGCCTATATTTAAGCTAAACCTTCCTAAAGCCACTTAAATATAGGAAAAATCCATGCCTTATGTAGGAATTAAACCTATAACCTCCCTACTTTTCTTACTTATATAAGAAAAGTGTTTAGGTTTTCCATGACGCTCGACCACTGCGCCACAGGGTAAGATTATAAAGATATTTAAGTTATACTTAATATATCTTAAGCTATAAACTTCCTTAGTAAGTAGATACTTAAGATTAATTATATCTCTTACTTTATATTAGCTACTTACCTTAAGGAGAAATAAAAGTATAAGGCAGATAAGGTAGTAAGAACTAAATAAGACTAATATAGGGCTAACCTAACCCTTAGCTAAAGCTAAAATATAGCCTAATCTAGCTAAAGTAATTCTATTACTATATTATTACTAAATATCTTATAAACCTAAGGGGTTAGCAACTTAGGCCTATAGTAAGGTATATAAAGGAGCTTAGGTATAACTATAGATTATAGTTACTATTATTACTTATAACTACTACTATTAATTATACTACTACCTTTATAAAGTAAGAATAAAAAGAATAAGTATAAAGGGAGTGCTTAGGCTAAACCTATATTAGCCCTTAGCTAATCCTACCCCCCCCCCCCTTAGGTCTTTTATAGTTGCTTAAAGGGGTAGGCTTTATTAGCTGCCTTTAAGGCTATTATAATCTACTTTAAGAACCCTAGGCACTCCTTCTTAAAGTATATAGTTAAGCCACCCCTACTACTAGCTTAACCCTTCCCTATTCCCTTCTATTTAATTAAATTCTATACTGCTTTTTATATATTACTATATTTTACTTATATAAATATTAGTGCCTTAAAACTAAAGAGAGGCTAAACTAAACTTATAAAGGTAGGGACCTTATCTTTAGTTACCTTATTCTCTTTTACTTACTTCTCTTAAGCTATAAGTACCTTTTTAACCTCTACTTTATATAAAAAGCACCTTTTTAGCTATAAATACTATTAAGCCCTAAGTTAGCTTTAAAGAGAGAATAACTTACTAAAGAATAATCTTTACTCTACTTAATATACTTATAGTAAAGTTTAGTAGGGTTTAGGATTAAATTAGCTAAAACACTATATTAACCCTAACTTAAATTAACTTACTTTTCTAATTAAGGCAATAGTTTATAATATCTTAGGATTGTATAAAGCAAGGATAGTAGAGCTAAGCTTAGACAGCACCCTTAAGTAGCATTAGTCTTACACTAATATAGGACTAATAAGAAAACTTATTAGCTTTAAAGGGGGATTATTAGGATTTCTTTTTCTAAGTATATTTTAAGGGGAGGTTAGTAAGAATTAATTAAAACTATAGTAGTTCTGCTAAAATAGTATTAACTAAGGGGCAACTTATAGATAAAAGAGATAATTAAAGAAGAAAAGAGGAAAAAAAGAAAGCTAAAGACCTAAGGGGAAAGCCTTTATTTATCTTCTTAACTGCCTACCTCTATATAACCTTACTACTAAACCTTATAGCTGCTAGCTAGCTGCTTTACTAATTTAAACTAAACTCCCTAACTTAAACAAAGGCTAAGTTAATTCCTTATTAACTCTAATAAGACTTTAGATCCTTTTATATTACTATTAAACCTAACTTATCCCTTACTATCTAATAGTTTATGCTAATTAAGGATAAGTAAAATAAGTAAGCTTAAAAGACTAGTTAATATAGACTAGCCTATATTAACACTAACTTAAGGCCTTATTAGCTTATACTAGTTCCCTAGGACCACTACTACTTAAATATAAATCCTACTTATACTTAAACTACCCTATTTTACCTTTTAGTAACTACTGCTATACTTAGCTTAGTAAGTAGCATACCTTACTTCTATAGCTAGGACTACCTTAGGGCCCTTATAAGCCCTAATAAATATATAAATATATAGTATATAGGTTTTTCTCCTTATACTAAGGTTTTTCCTATACAGATTAGTAAGATAAGGTACTAGATAGCAGCTGCTACCAGCCGTCTAGGGTAATTAAATAAATAAATAATATAACTATAAGAGGAAAACCCTCTTTAAAGAATATTATAAAACTAAGAAAACCTTAATTCTAGCTTAATAGTAGAATTAAAACACCTATATTTTAATACTATACCTAGTATTATTAGGAGGTTTTATAATATAATTTTACTTAACTAAGAGTATACTTAGAATAACTTAGCTAACCTTTATGCTACTTCTCTTATTAAGCTTAATAACACATTTATATACTATATTTAGCTATACTATAATAAGAACTAAAGCCTTAAGCGAATAATCTATAACTTTTAAGAGGATTTTAAAGATTAAAAATTCCTTAACTTTAAAAGAATTAGTGCTTTAATCTAAAGAGCTTTAAGAGATATTCTTTAAGACTAAGGAGTTAAGCTTAGCAAAGGTATATAAGCTAAGGTTACTAAGTCCCTTTTTAAGTTAAAAGAGCTTACTAATAAGGAAATTAACTAAAGATTCCCTAACTTACTATTTTCCTTTATATAAATTATATAAAATCCCCCTTTAAAAGAGTAAAGCATATAAAACCCTCCTATTAGCTTATAAAACACATAAGAGCTCCCTTTTTACACTCTATAAGCTAAAAGAGTCCCTTTAGCTTTCCCTCTACTAAGAGAAAGCTTCTAAAGACTCCTTAAACTATAGAGTTAGGCATGCTATCCTAAATAACTCCTTAAACTATAGAGTTAAGTATACTATTCTAAATAACCTAAAAAATAGCTAAAACCTATTAAAAACTAATAAAGTTAGCACCTTAATAGCTAATAAAAGAGATAAGACTTATAAGGAAACTTATAAATGCCTGCTCCTAATAACCTTATAGATAAGTAAATCTGTTAAATTTTAAGAGACCTTACTAAAGGATATATTAAGGAAGATAAATATAGAGGTAAGATATATAACTTCCTTACCCTAAAGGTTAATATCTTTATTAATATTTATATAAGAAGTAATATTCTATAAAAGGTTTAGCCCTAAGCTTTCCTAATAATGCTTATAGAAAATACCCTTACTTTCTACCTTAATATACTTTTAAGTAGATATTTACTATTTTATAAGCTTATAACTTATATAAAGAATCACTTTAAAACAGAAAGTAATTAGTAATTCTATTAAATTAAATAAAATAGACTTACTTTTAGTAAAATTATTATTAATAACCCTAATAAAACTAAGTTATAGTGCCTTAAGCTCCTTATTACTAAACTTAAGAAAGTCTACTATAGCCTTTTCCTACTAAATATAGTTAATATAAAGCTTTAAAGTTAGCTAATTATAGCTATTAGCAATATTCTTAAGTGTAAATTAGTAATTTTCCTCTATATACTAACCTTTAAAAGAGTACTTAAAGACCTTAGAAAATACTTAAAGGTTAATAAGACTATTAACCTATAGTAATAGATTATAAAAATAGATAATTTAAGCAATTATAATAAAGCTTACTTTATAGACTATTACTATAGCTAAGCAAATAAATCCTATTTTTCTATATAAAAGTAAGGAAAGTTATATTTTCCTTATAAATGCTTTATTTATAGTAAATAAGGCTGCTAGTTAACTAACTACCCTAAGCATAAGTAGTAAAAGGTAAAGAAAAAGTAGTAGAAGAGTAAGAACTATAAGACGCTACCTATAAAAGGCAGCTATAATACCTTTCTATAAGCTTTTAAAGGTATTCTAAAGGAATATAATAATAAAGAACTAAAAGAAAATAATAAGAAAGACTATTTAGCTTAGTAAGCTATTAATGCTTTCTTTACTATAGAAAAAGAGTAATAAGACCCTCTAAAGCTAACCTTTATATAATTTTTTACTATAACCCCTATTATAGATATAAAGCTAGCTTTAAAGCTGCTAATATATATACTATAAACCCTAACTTCTAAAGGATTTTAACTCTTAAAGATGCTGTAAGGTGTGCACACCTTATAAGGTGCGCTGCTTAGACACCCACGCTTAGTTACCTATTTAGCATATAAAAACCCTAGATATACACATAAGAAAACTTAAAAAAAGTAAGCTTTAGTAAATATACTTAATACTATATTACTTTTACTTAGCTACTAATTTACTACCTAATAATCAGCTGCTATATTTATAAAGAACTCTATATCCCCTAAAGCATTAATAAACCCTAACTAATTTATTAAGAACCTATAAAAAGGAACCCCTACTATAATTAAGTCTACCCTAACCCTATCTATAATATAAGAGAAATCCTAAGTAATTAAGGAGTAAATTACTTAATTAAACAAACTAAAAAAACTATAGAAATAAAAGAGGGAACTCCTTATTACTTTTTACTAAGAAGGAATTAATAAAAAGGAGGCTAAAAGATAACGCTTTCTTAATAATTCCTTTAATAATAGTAAAGGTAAAGTTTAGGTTAAGAATATTAACCCCTTAATATACTCTATTAACCTATAGAAACATAAAATTTAGATTAATAACTTAACCTATATCTTAAATAGAGCGAAATATAAATTCCGCTAAAACTACTAAAAAATTCTCTTTATATTAAATTATATATACTAAACTTATTAAGCAAAATAGAACTAATTCCTTAATAAATAACTAATAAAATGCTAAGAAAAACTTAAAGATAACTAAGAAGAGTTCTAAGAGTAAATATTAACTCTACTAAGAGACTCTACTAATTATAAAGCTTATATTATAATTATAATAAAAAATACAAAATAGTAAAATAGCTAAAGCCCTATTAACTTTAGTATTTACTTTAATTTCCTAAAGAAATACTTAGAAAGAGTAAGTAAATAGGCTTAGGCTCTTTTATTCTTTACTAAGTTATAACTTAAACTCTAAAATTATATTAACCTTTATATATTAATTATAGGGAAAATAAGAGAGAAAGTTATTTAAATTGCCTAATAATTCTAAGATATAATGCTACTATAGCATAAGCATAAAGCAGATACTAAGGGTAATAATAAATATATAAAGGGGCCCTATTACTAATAGGCTTAATTTATATAGAATTAATAGCTATTATATACACCTTTAGGACCCTTAACCCCTACTATTAAGTTAAACTATAACTAAGTCTATAATTAGTAGAAATATTATAACTATAGCAGTATAAATTACCTTTACTATAACTATAATTAACTAATAAAGAACCCCTTAAGCTATTTAAAAAACGCTAACTAGCAGAAATAGCTACTCTTACTTCTACTAAGTCTTAATTCCCTATTAAGTAATAATTCTATACCTTTATTATAACTTAGGGCTAAATTGCTACCTATACCTTTATAAATCTTAACACCTACTTTAATATAGATATTATTAGTATAGAATTTATAAGATAATAAAGATTTTATAAAAGCAATATTAAACCCCTTAAAATCTAAGCAATTAACGCGCTAACTATACTTAAATATAATATTTATTAAGTGCTTATAAGCATTACTAACTTATAGAAGTGCTAAAGGGATCTAACCCTACTATATATTACTATTAATAAAGACCTAAGAATATAAAGAAGCCCCTTACTAATTAAAATATATACCTTATCTAAGAAATATATATATTTATTAATATAGACCTAATAATAATAGTTTAAAATTATATATACTAACCTTTTGCTTATGCCTCTTTACTATTTCTTTAGGAAGTACTATAATAAGGCTATTATATATATTATTTAGAGCATTTAAGATAACAGATTTATAGAACTAAAAGATAAAATATAAGTATATAATAATTAAACTCTAAGCAATATACCCTTAAAACTCTATATATTTCTAAATGTTTTTAGCCTAAAAAAGGTAAGTATATTACTATTTAAGAAAGATACTAACTATATAATTAACCTATAACTTAGCGCTACCCCTCCTTATAGCTTTATTTACCCCTTATCCTAATATAAGCTTATAATCCTAAGGGAATACCTTAAGAAAAACCTAATAAACAGCTATATATAACTATTAAAGAGCTTAGCTAAGGCACCTATTCTATTTATACTAAAGAAGAATAGCACCTTATAGCTATATATAAACTATTAAGATATTAATAAAATTATACTAAAGAATTACTATACTTTACCCTTAATAGCAGAGATATTAAACTAGTGCTAAGGGGCGTAGTTCTTTATAAAAATTAATATTAAGAATATATATTATTATATTTAGATTAAAAAAGGGGATAAGTAAAAAATAGTATTTTTTACTTAATATAGTTACTATAAGTACCTTATTATACCCTTTAGACTAACTAACGCCTTAGCTATATTCTAAAACTATATTTACTAAGTGTTATAAAGGCTAGTTAATATAATTTATATAGTATATCTAAATAATATCCTTATTTTTTTAAAAACCTAGAAAGAGTATACTAACTATATTTAATAAGTTTTAAAAAGGATAAGAGATACTAAGCTATATATAAAACCCTTTAAGTATACCTTTTACTAAGACTTTATAGAATTCCTAAGGTTTATTTTATTAGTTAATAGTATTTTAATAGACTAAAAGTAAATAAAAATAATTTAAAAGTAGAAAGAGCCTAAAACCTTTTATAATATTTAAGTCTTCCTTAGGTTTTATAACTTTTACTAATAGTTTATATACTAATACTCTACTATTATAGCACCTTTTAACACACTAATAAAAGGAAGCTAAAGGGGTATTTAAATAGGGAAATTTATATTTAAAGAAAGTAAATAACTAATATTTAACTAACTAAAGACTGCCTTTTAATAGGCACTACTATTATAATACTATAACCTATTAAGCTTAATCTATATTAAAACTAATATATTTATATTTACTATAGTAAGCATTATCTCTTAGCTAAATAATAAAAGGTAATATTATTCTATTATATTTTAGTTTTAAAAGTTTATTAATATAAAATATAACTATAGTATAGCTAACTAAAAGTTATTTACTATAGTTAAGTTATTTAAACACTAATAATACTATATTAAAGGTATAATAATACTAATAAAGGTTCTTTTAGACTACTATAACCTATAAACATTTATAAGCTAAAGTAAGTTAAATAGTTAATAGGTAAAATAGTATATATTCCTTAGCTTATTTAACTTTATAATTAAATATAAGGTAAGGAAGAGTAACCTTATTAATATACTATTAAGATAGCTTAATTATAAGGGTAAAAAGCTAATTAACTAAGAGATACTACTAAAGTTATAAAAAAGGCTAGTATTAGAAAACATAGCTAAAACTATACTTAAATACACTAAAGAGTATAATAAAACGCCTTTAAGAATAAAATTAGTCTTAGCTAAGAGAGAAGGTTTAATAAGGCTAGACTCTATTACTTAAAGGGCTAAAGTTACTGCTAGAACACTAGCTAAGTAAGTGTAAGGTGTGCACACCTTACAAGGTGCGCCGCCCAGGCGCCCACGCTTAGTCACCTGTTCGGCATATAAAAACCCTAGACGCGCACACAAGAAGACTTAGAAAAGGCAAGCTTCAGTCAATATACCAGATGCTATATCGCCTTTGCCTAGCTACCAATTCGCCACCTAACAGTAAGGGTTAAAACCTAGCAATTTTAAGGATAAAGTTACTTAGGTTTAGTTTATTAAAGCTAAGAAGGTTTAAGAGTTTATTAAGTCTTTTAATCCTTATTTAGTAGATATTTATAAGCCTCTTATTAAAATGCTTCTAAAAGCTTAGGAGTAAGACCTAAACCTGTTATGGTCTAGCCCGATTGGGCCATCGCGAGTGTCAGGCGCAGACATACCGGTTGTTGCCGGACCCCCTTGCCAGCTGCGCCAGCTGCAAGCTAGGCAAAAGGATACGTATTGATCAGAGTTGCAGGTCTCTGATCAATTGACACTTATATTGCCGGTCGCACGCTAAGGTGTGGCAGCCGCCTGCCAGCTGTAAGCTATACTAGGTTAAAGACCTAGTCCATTACAAAACCTATAGAAAATAGCTAAAAATAAGTCTATAGTAATTCTAAAGGGAAAGGTAGGGATATAGTAATATAATATAAGCAGCCTTTTATTATATAAAGAATAGGTAGTTTTTTTATAAAAGCCTATTTTATAATAAAAGCTTTTATAGCTATACTATAATAATTTACTAGCTAGTTATTTTAGAATTAATAAAACTATAAAGCTCTTAAGAAGATTATACTAGTAGCTAGTAATAAAGCAGGCAGTAGCAGATTATATATTTAGTTATAGCATATACTAAAGGGTTATTATATAAAGGCATTGCCTATATAGCTAGCTAAAATCTCTACTAATTCTTAGGTAACTATAGGCAAAAGTGTTAATAGACTTTATAACTAAATTACTAAAAGTATTAGGTAAGGATAGCTACGCTAATATAATACTAATAATTATAAACTAATATACTAAGTATGCTATTTTCTTACTAGTTACTATAAATATTAATATAGTAAAACTTATAAAAATTTTCTACTATAAAATAAAATTATAATTTAGTACTATAGAGAGTGTAATATTAAACTAAGGTAGTGTATTTACTAGCGCCTTTTAAAGTAATCTCTATTATTACTTATAAATAAAAAGGAGGCTTTTAATAATATTTTACTTATAAACTAATAATTAAACAAAACATATTAACTAAGTACTAAAATATTACTTATAATACTTTATAAGTAAAAACTAAGTAATATAGCCTTTGCTACTACTATAAGTATAATTTACTTATAATAATATTATAAACTAAATAATAGGGCTAGCATTAAACTATATATTATTTAGGTATTACCCTAAGTTTTACTTAAGTATTAAGAATAATATACTAAAGAAAGGTATTTTAAAGGTAAAAGTATATATAAAGAAACTATATAAGGTTTAGAATAAACTAATAAAAATATAGTAAAGGGCTGTAAAAGTATAGGTAAATTATTATAATAAAGAACACTAATAAATAATATTTTAAAAGGGGGATATAGTACTATTATTTATAAAGAATATTAAGGTAAAGTAGATAAAGAGAAAGCTAAACCTTAGGTATTTAAGATTATTTTAAATACTATATACTATTAATAAATAAGTATACTAGCTAAAACTACTAAAGAAGTACTAAAAGCTATATAGACTAAAATTAAGTATATTGCTTTACTAGTTATTATTATAGAAAGAGGTAGAAAACCTATAGTATTACTAAGGAAGGCTATCTATTATATTTTAAGAAAAAAAAGAGCTATATAAGAAGATAAGAGTTTTAGTTATTGTTAGTCCGGCTGGTATTATATATAATAAAAGGGTGATAGAAAAGGGTCTAATTTAGCTTATCTATAAAGGTTCTAAGCTAGCTTAAAAGGTTAGAAAAGGCAGGAAAAGTAGTGTTATTATTAGCCTACTTTTCCCCTTAAGTGCAGCCCTATATTTATAGGGATACACTTAATAGAAGCGCTACTCTTACTTTTATTAATCTGCCTAAGCTTTACTAAGGTTCTCTTATAAGGGGGCAATTTTAACACTTATAAATTCTCTCTTTTTTAAAGAAGAGAAATTACCTAAAGAGTAGCTTAAAAAATAAATAAAATTTAAAGTGTTTACTTTTATAAAAAGGCCTTTAATTAGTTAGCTTTATACTAAACTAATCCTAGGCTACTTTAACTGTAAAAAACACTATATATATATATAACCCCCTACCCTGTGGCGCAGTGGTTAAGCGTTGTGGAAAACCTAAACACTTTTCTTATATAAGTAAGAAAAGTGGGGAGGTTATAGGTTTAATTCCTGCATAGGGTATGGATTTTTCCTATATTTAAGTAGCTCTAGGAAGGTCTAGCTTAAATATAGGCTTAATAAAGTCTAGACTCTAATTAGCTAATATAGTAGGGGCTATATTAGCTAATTAGTGCTTAGTAAGCAGGAAAAGTGGGGTTGGGCCCCCTATTATCCTTGCTTACTAAGTAACGCGGATTAGCCACTACTGCGCTATAAATAGGTAAATTACCCCCTAGCTATTAGGTTACATAGCTGGTTGCAGCTGTAATATACTAAGGTTAAGGTTAATTAATTAGAAGGTTGTTAAGCAGGGCATAAAGGGATTATATAAGGAAGATATAGGGTAAATATAATGTGTACCAGTCAGCTATAGTTAAGAATAGGTCTATAAGCAGTTAAACTATATGTAAAATTAGCTAGGTTTTTATTCTGTTAGGCAACTACTAATTAGTAAGCAATTACTAAATTAGTAACCTAATAAGGTTTCCTAGCTAATTAGGAAATAAGAAAGCAGAGGTTCTAGATACAGCTAAGCATAAATTGCTAAGGTCGGCTAGCGTATACAACAATAACAATAACAATATATAACCCCCTTAATCCTACTTATTAAGCTACTTCCCTCTTAACCTATCCTTCCACTTATATTTTAGCCTTATTTATATTAATAAAGCCCTTAAGAGCCTTATTTAGCGTTGCCTTTATTATTAAGTCTACAATATTATCTTCCCTATTAATTTAGTAGATTTCTATAATTTCTTGCTGCTTATATAACTGCTAAAAGGCTATAATATCTATTATAAGCCTCTTTTTCTCTATTATTCCTAACTTTATAAGGTATTTATATAGCAAAAAGGAATCTATATAAATAATTATTAATATCTATAGAATTTGCAACTTCTTAGCAATTGCATTTAATATAGTGCCTACTATATAGGTAATATTAGCGCCTTATACTATTCTATATAGCTTTAATATAAGAGCACTTCTTATAACTCTTCTACTTTTTATTAAGCTATATATAATAATATTACTATAAAGCTTAAATTTAGAATTAGTACTATTCTTTTTCTTATTACTAAGGATTATTATAAATCTAATTTATAAGCTTAAGTCTTTATTATTTATAAAAGAACTATTAATAAAAATATATAAAGCTACTAATTAAAGCTTAAGTAAAATATATTAAATTCCTTATTTAGAATTATTAATTTACTATTAGATTCTCTTATTAAGCTTATTTATATTAGTTTAGTTAGGGTTTTAAACTTATACTATAACTAAAAGGTTAAAAGTAGCTTTAGGTTAGCAGATTGTTAAGATATATACTTTATAAGCTTATTGCCTTATATATTCTGCCTTTATACTTAGCTTATTAGTCTTAACTATTATAAGCTTACTACTTTAGCCTTTTTGCCTAACTTTTATACTTTTATTTTTATATTATAAGAGAATATAGCTATTAAAGATAAGGGGTTCTTTAAATATTAGCTTTTACTTTAGTTTTATAGTAAACCTAGTGTTTTTTAACTTAGCTTTTTTTTTCTTAAAAAATATAGTATTACTAAGGCTAAGGGTGTTATTAGTTTGCATTTTAATAATACTAAAATCTAGGTTTTTATCTAAAGTAATTAATAAGTATAGGTTATAGCTTAAGGTTATTATTATAAGCTTTTCTTAATAATACTTTATATAGGTTACCTATTAGTAGGTGCCTACCTTAGCTATTTTATAAAGCAGCTTAATTACTTCTATAATTATATTAGTAGAATATAAATAAGTAATTTATTAAGGCAACCTTATAATAATTAGCCTATTAAACGTAGTCTAAGACTATTTATAAGCTTATATAATATCTTAAATCTATAAGAAGATATTCTCTTTTACTAATAATAGTGCTAGTGCTATAATAAGTTATTAGCTAGCTTATTAGATTATTAGTAATTACATAAGAATTATATCTTTTCCTCTATTACTATACCCTTAAATTATTAGCCTTAATTTTTTATAAGGCTTATTAGTGCCTTTTTCTTTTACCTCTTAAACTATATAAGAGTTAAAAAGGTAGTAATTTCTATATTTTTTTACGTTAAAAGTAATAAATTTAAAGACTTTATAGAATAATAAGGTATTAACCTCTTTCTTATTAGACTTAGTAAATAGCTTACCTTTACTAATTATTTTACCTTTCTTTCTAAGGTTTATTATAAGCTAAAAATTATCCTTTTCCTTAGTATTTAGAAAGGTAAAATCCTTAGTATTATCCCTATAGCTATTACTAATATATATAATAGCTACTATTTACTTAGTTTTATTCCTTAGCGCCTTCCCTTTTTCCTTCTTTTATATACCTCTCTTTTCTAAGTTTTACTATAGTAGTATCTTAAAGTTAGTAAGTAAAGAGCATAAGATATACTTAACACCTCCTTATCTTACTAACTATACCTATAGTAAACTAATATAAGGGATATTATCTTAATATCCCTTACCTTTTTAGTTTATAACTTACTAACCTATAGTATTATTTACTATAGGCCCTTTATACCTCTTTTAGAAAATAATATAATTATACTAAAAATAATAGTTCTTTATAGTATTAATTATTATAGGCGCTTAAGGGGTATTTTAAGGCTACCCTTTACCTATAATAATTATTACTATAGAGACCTTATAGTAATACTATTTCTTTATAATAGTAATTACTATAAATATATAAAGGGCACCTTTAGGCTGCCTCTTACCTATAGTAATTATTACTATAGAGACCTTAGTAATAGATATATCTATTATCTCCTTAATATTATCTCCTAAGATTCTTAGTATAATAATTATTACTATAAGGACCTTTTTTAATTATTCCCTTCCTCTCTTTATAAGTAGTGTTACTATAGCTCCTTTAGCTTATACTAAGGGTAACTTTATCCTCCTATAAAGTTCCTTCTCTTTCTTATTTACCTCCTTCTCTTTCTTATTCTCCTTTTCCTTTAATATACTAATAACCCTATTATTATTAGTTAGTCCTATTATATAGGGC
The DNA here is from genome assembly GCA_018360135.1 of Claviceps sorghi. Classification (NCBI taxonomy): domain Eukaryota; kingdom Fungi; phylum Ascomycota; class Sordariomycetes; order Hypocreales; family Clavicipitaceae; genus Claviceps; species Claviceps sorghi. The sequence goes on along the minus strand of SRPV01000062.1, from coordinate 757 downwards.
TTTATAACTATACTTTAAAAGTCTATAAGGCTATTAAGCATTGCTATAGTATAAGTCTTATTATTTATAGCTAATAACTTATAGGGACTATACTAACCACCTTTTTTACGCTATACCCTTACATTAGATTATAATAGCAGCTTATAGGTTAGAAAAGTATCTAGCCTGTTTCTTATATATAATACGTTATAAAGTTGCTGCTTTATAAGATATTTATAAGCTTTATTAGTAGCTTTATAAAGAATTATAGCCCTTTAGGTTGTTAAGAGGCTTAGGGCTAATTCTATTATTATTTATAAATATATTCTAAATACTAATAGAGTTAGTATAAGACTATTAGGTTTAGCAGAGTTATTAATAGCTTTAATAGCTATTTATAACCTTTAGTTTAGCATAAAAAGGTTACTAAACTTAGCCTTAATAATATTATATACCCTTCTTAATAGGGTGTAATAGCATTTAACTTTCCCTATATTATTATAGGCTTTAATAGAGACTTTACTTATATTAATAGCTATTAACTATACTAAGTAGCAGAATTCTGTAAAAGTAAATGCTTTTCTAATATTATAGATTATTTAGTCTAAAGGCCTAAGATATATATTAATCTAGTATTCTTTTAGGGCATTCTAAATATTATATACCTTCTACTTCTTTAAATTAAGAAAATATATAGCTTAAAATAAGGTTATAGTATTAATAATATATAAAATAGGTTTATTATTAATTTAGAGGATATTAATAATAACTTTATAGT
>SRPV01000619.1:0-16186 GCA_018360135.1 Claviceps sorghi | reverse complement strand
TAAATTTAGCGTAATTAAAAAAATAAGACTCTAAAAATACACTAAAAACAGTATATTTAAGAGGCCTTAGCACGCTTTAAGCTTAAAAATTGCAAGGCAGTTAGAATTTTTATACAGCTAAGGGTCTTAAAAACTTAGCTTACTAAGCCCCTTAACCCTAAGGAAATAAAGGAATATTAAAGCATTATAGGGACTATTATATACTTAATGCTCCTTATAAGGCCTAACCTTACCTTTATATTATAATAGCTTTTAATAGCCCTTGCTAATCCTTATTTAGAACACTTAAATGCTATAAAAAGCCTTCTAAGGTATCTTTTAAGTACCTAAAACCTTGCTATAATTTATAAGATATCCCCTAATAAAGATTTAGTTAGGTTCTGCAATAGTAATTTTGCTAGTAATAGAAGCTCTTCTAAATCCACCTATACATACCTATTTAAGCTAGCTAAAGGCCCTATAAGTTAGAAAAGTAAGAAAGCTAGTACTATAGCTTTATCCACTACAGAAGCTAAGTCTAATATAATTTACAAGACTTTTAGAGAGCTTTAGTAGCTAAAGGGCATTTTTAAGGAGCTAAAAGCCCCTATAAAGCCCCCTATACAGATTTTTTGCGATAACTAAGGCGCTATAAAAACAGCCTATAATCTAGCTTTTTATAGTTAAACTAAGCACACCTTGCTAAAATTCTATTATAATAGGTAGTAAATCTTAGCTAGGCTAGCTAAGATTGCCTATCTAAATACTAAGAAAATGCTAGCTAATAGCCTAACTAAGCTACTAGCTATTTTAATACACGCTATTTTCTTAGAGCTTATAGGGCTCCGACCCTTATAACCCTTTGCTATAAAATCTTTAATGCCTAGCTAAAGGCACTAAAACTATTATAAAAACACTTAGAAAATTTAAAATAATCACTAAAATAAGCTAAAAATAGATTTTTAACTTTAATAACGAATTCCTTAATTTTACTATATACAACTATAGTACTTTTTTTTAACTTTTTTAAAGAGCCCTACTTTTAGGCTTCTTAAATCTGTTATCCTTTTTCTTCTATAATTTTATTTAGATTTATACGGATTTTCTTTAAATTTAGCATTTCTCTTCTTTCCCTTCTGGCTTTTAAAATACCTCTTTAGAGGGGGTGTTAAAAATAATAGCTATTTTTAGGGGACTTTCTTATCTATTAGGCCTCTTAATAAGCCTTATAGTAACCCTTAGCCCCTGCCTTATAGGGACCCTTATAGGGACTCTTAGGGGGCTTTTTTTAGCTATTACTAGTGCTTATAAGCAGCCTTAGGCTGTATATAGCGCTTATAGAATTAATTCTTTTACTTATAGCTTATAGCTATAAGCGCCCTACTTTTCTTACCTTTTCCCTTTTAATTATACCTTATAGTAGCTAGCGTATACTTAATTAGGAACTTAATAGTTTATTAGGCTTAGTAAGACTTTAGAATTAATTTTTATAGCAACTAAGTAAGTAATTAAAATTTAGCTTAAAGATTTAAGCTGCTTACCTTAAGAGCTATATAGTAAGCTATCTTAGGGTGTACTTTATAGCTAATTTATATAATAACTAAGGGGTTATAGAAGATTTTATAACTAGTATTTTTATTACTAAAATAAGGGGAATTTTTTTATATAATTAGTTAATTTTTTTAATTTTTAAAGTTATATACTAATTTTTACTAAGTTAATATTTAGGGAGTATATTAGCACCTTATTTATATAGTTATAAGTTTATTTTTTTATTTTTTTATATAAATAAATTTTATAAAAAATAAAAAGTAGCCTATAAGCCCCTTTTTATAGGGCTAGGCCTTTAATAGGCTTAGAGAGTATATAAGGGAGAAGACATTTCCTTTTATTAGCTACCTACTAACTATATAAATTATTAATCTAAGCTTGCTACCTATAACATTAAATAATTAAATAAAAAAAAAACGAGGGAATTCGCCTGCACTGCGATAGCGCTGCGGAATTAACTCTAAACCGCTCAAAAAGTTAATAAAACGTTTTATTAAGCCTGTTTACCCCCCTCCCTAATGCTATATTAGTCTTAAAGCGTAGGCGTAACAGGTGGTGTAATACTAATAGATATTAATACTAAGAATTATAGCCTCTTATAGAGTTACTACTACTTAAATATAAAAACTAATAATAATAATAATATAACTGCCCCCTAAGTTAATCCTAAGCCTATTATAAGTTAGGATAAGGCGCTAGTATACTTATATAAGAATTATAATAAAATTGTTAAGCTATTTAATATAGGCTTACTAAAAGGGATTTAGAACTTCTATTTCTCCCGCTTAAATATAGAAATAATACATACCTACTATAGTACTATTAATACCTTTAGATTAGTTATAATAAAGAACCTTAAGGAAACTATTAAAAAGGCTATTAAAAAGGTAATCTAATCTAAAACTAACTTAGGAACCTCTTAAGCCTTTATTACAGCTTATAGGATAACTACTACTATTAATATAGCCTCTTTTAGCTAAGGATCTACTTACTAGCTAATTACTTTAATAGTGCTACCTTAGGTATACTATAAAGTCCTTATTAAAGGGCCCTTTATTAGTAAGCTTTTTAAGACTAAGTCCTTAAAAGATATTATTACTACTATTAATATAGCTATTAGTATTAAATACGCTATAGCTATAAGGCGCCTTTATAGTAGGGATACTATTATAATATTTAGAGACTTAGCTAAACCTTACTTAATAAGTAAGGACTAGGTTTAATATATATTTAGACTAAATGCAACCCTCTAATACTAAGTGTTTAGTATAATTATTAAAGAATTCCCTAACTACCTCTATTAAAACTAATTAAAAAAAGATATTATAAAAGCTTTTACTACTACTAATAGCCTTAGAATAGTTAGGGTTATAACTTAGAAACTATATAGTACTTTTAATAAAGCTCCCCTTATTATAGGTATTAATAGAGTAAATATAGCTAACTACCTATATTAAGTTAAGGTAGTCTTTAAAGCTAAGATATTTAATACTAAACTATATAATAATACTATTTACCCTAAATAGTGCTATAAATACTATAAATTTAGCTATATTATAGTATATTATAAGGCTACCCTAAGGTGCAGCTACTATATAGCTAATTAATATAAGAAGGGAGAATAATTATACCTAGCCCTTATAGGCAATGCCTATAAATATTGCCTTAACTGCTTTAGTAGGCACTTAGCTTAGTCTTAACTTTATATTATAGTAAATAAGTAATAAATATAAGCTAAGGTAGCTTACTTAGTAAAGCTATACGCTTTTACTATCCTAAATAGTATAGAATAAAAAGGTTAAATTAAAGTAAGGAGCTATAGCTATTATAAGAGGGTAAGTAGCTTTATAGCCTATAAGAAGTTGCCTTAAAAATAAGTTAAGCGCTTTAAGGGAAGTAGAAACTAAACTACTAAAGTATAACCTTTCTTATTAGCTTTAGTAATTTAGTAATATAATATAATAGATAACTATCTAAGCCTTTAACCTATCCCTACTAAGGGGCTAGCTAAGTATAGTAGCTAATCTATTACCCTTCTATAATAAAGGTATTATACTAGAATATATAAAAGAAGATATACTTAGTATATATAATATTAGGCACTTAGCCTAGGACTAATATAGTGGCAATATAAGAATTATATAATTCTAATTAATTACCCCCTACCCTAAGCTTAGGCTACTATTAACTTACTATATATAAAGGCAGGATAGCTATATATATATATTAGAAATATAGCTTTAAATTATAGATAACTTAGTATAGAATAGACTAGTGCTCTATTACCCTATAAGATATAAAAATCTACTCTATATACTCCCTTAACTTTAAATATAATTAGATTACACCCTTATATAAACTTATATTAGTTCCCTTAAGAAACTAAACTATACTTATTAGGGACTTTAATTAGTATTACCTATTATAAAATAAGTATAAATATACCTCTTTAGGCTATAATACCCTCTTATTACTTATAACTTAATAGCAACTTAGGCTTATTACCCCTTAGAGTAAGATAACTTAGTAAACCTAAGGCTAATAAAGCAGTATAATTAACTATACCTAAGCTACCTTTAACTTACCTATTAAGTTTATAGGCAGCCTTAACCTAAGTAGGTTTAATTATATCCTATAGCTTATTTACATTAAGATAGGAATCTACTAACTAAGAAATAGGGACCTTAAATTTAGCTAGGCATTTATAGATAATAATATTATATTTAGTAAGGCTGTGTATTAGCTCTGCTATAACTGCCTTAAAGAGCTGCTAAATACCTTTAAAAAGATTAATTTATTTATAAACTAGTTAATAGGTAAGCTTTAGTAAATTACTAGAAAATTAACCCTAAGGAACCTTTAAGGTAAGCCCTATTAGTAGCTATAGTAAAATATAAGAGTTAAGGAGGCAGTTTAAGAGATAAAGAGAGCTTAATATTATTAAAAAGCAACTAAAACTAATATAAATTAATAGACTACTACTAAGGTAGCTAAGACTTAATCCTAAGTAGTTTATAAAGAGTAATATAGCGCTTAGAGATACCTTACTTAATTAGCAACTATTAGGCAGCCTATTCTATAAAAACTAGAATAATAGGTATATCTTTATAGCAGCCTCCTTTCTAATACTTAATAAGTACTAACCCTACTTTAAGGTAAAGGTAATATAACCTTTTAAGTATATTCCTATAATAAGAAAGCGGCAGCGTTTATAGAATAGTTCTTTCCCTTATCTTACGCTTATACTAATAATATATTAAAAGATTTAAGGGCCTACCTTAATACTACTATATTCTTAAACTTAGAAAAATTTAATAAAGATAAAATCTATATAGTTATAAAGTACTTAGCTAGCTAAAAGGCACTTAAACTTAATAAGCTTTTAGTAGGGTTCCTTAAGATATATAGTAAGCTACTAGCCTAAATATTAGCACACCTACTTAATACTTATTACTAAGTTAGGCACTACTTAGCCTTATTTTAGAAGGTAAAAGTAGTAGTATTATAAAAACTAGAGAAGTCCCTTTAAAAGCTTTAATAAGCTAGGGCTTAGAGGCTAATATCACTTTTAAGTATTATAGGTAAGGTTTTAAAAGCAGTAGTAGTAACTTAGATTACCTATATAGCTAAGGAGAGAGGCGCCCTCCTTAATATATAAATAGAAAATAAGGCTAATAGGTTAATAGAGGTAGCCCTTAATATTCTTACTAAAGCTATGTATATAACGTAGCACTATAGCAGAACTACGTCGCTCCTTTAGCTAAATATCTCTGCAGCCTTTAATACTATATACTATTATTAACTTATATATATAATAATATCCTTAGGCCTTCTTAAGTAGATAGTAATATAGATCTAAGCCTTTATAACTACTAAAATAGTGTATCTCTACTTTAAGGGTAAGGCTACTAATACTATACTTATAACTATTAGGGTTTTATAAGGTTCCTTTATTTCCCCTATACTATTCCTCCTATATATTACCCCCCTTTATACTAAGCTATAGTTAGTTAATTTTACATTAGTTTTAGGGTTTTTAGATAATATAAACATCCTTACCTATAGGTGTATAGCAGAGGATAATTAGGCCTAACTTAAGTAAGCTTAGGAGGTCTACTAAAAATAGTCTACTAAGTTAAGCTTAAAGTTCTACCTATAAAAGAGTAAACTTATCTACTTTACTAAATACTACTAATTAATAACAACCTTAGTCTAACTTAGGAACGCTACTATTTAACCTATTTAGTCTACCTACTTTCTTAGGGTATAGATATATAGGAAGCTTTAATAGAAAACTTACTAATCTAAAGTTATAAGAAAACTAGCTTAGTAATAACTTACCCTTACTATAGTTTTAGTATTAATATAGGGGTGCCTTATATAGAATATAAGGATCCTTTATATATAGGTTATTTAGAGCTTAGTTGCATATAGTATAGGAACGCACTATACCTTAATAGGCTATAGAGGGGCTGCTAAGAGCATAGCTAAAGAGTTTAAGAAAGAGCAACTCTATTGTTTTTAGATTATTATAGGTATTTATAAGGCTATACCTTAGGCCTTAGTAGAAACTAAAGCAGCTATATTACTTATTAATCTTTACCTTAACTTTTAGGTGTAATACTTTTATAAGTAAATTAAAGCAAATAGTATAGTAAAGAAAATCTAAGGCACCTATATAGTAATTATAACTTAGCTTTAGTAGAGATAACGCTAGCGCGCTTACTAAGGCTTTAAACTAGCCCCCTTTATGCCTTTTTAACGCTACTCCCCCTTATACTCTAATAGACTTAACCCTACTAAGGAGCTTAAATAGAAATAGGTAGATAGATAGTATTAAGAGAGAGCTATAGCATAAGCGTATTAGCCCTACTACACTCTTATAGTAGCTAAGTAAGACTTTAACTTTAGGACTATATAGAAGCTTATACGCCTATATAGGCCCCTTAATAAGTATAAGTTATTCTTATTTATATAAATATATATAGAGAAAATTAGGCTTAAATCCTTTCTATATAATTAATATATCCTTAGTATAGATTCCCTTATTTACTACTATTAGCTTAACTTTAAGGACTACTACTATATTATCTTAAATTACTTAAACTATAACTACTTATAACTTTTTAGGCTTAATACGCTACCCCTTTAGGACTATAAAGATATTTAAGTTATACTTAATACGCCCTAGTCTATAAGCTTCCTTAGTAAGTAAATGCTAAAGATTAGTTATATCCCTTATTTTATATTAGCTACCTACCTTAAGGAGAAATAAAAGTATAAAGTAAATAAAGCAATAGGAACTAAATAAAACTAATATAGGGTTAACTTAATCCTTAGCTAAAGCTAAAATATAGCCTAACTTAGTTAAAGTAATTTAGTTACTATATCGTTATTAGATATCTTATAAACCTAAGGGGGCAGCAACTTAGGCCTATAATAGGATATATAAGGGAACTTAAACGTAATTATAGATTATAGTTACTATTGTTGCTTATAACTACTATTATTTATTATACTACTACTTATATAAAGAAAGAACAAAAAAGAGAAAGTGCTTAGGCTAGACCTATATTAGCCCTTAGCTAATCCTACCCCCCCCTTAGGTCTTTTATAGTTACTTAAAAGAGTGGGCCTTATTAGCTACTTTTAAGGCTACTATAATCTACTTTAAGAACCTTAGGCACTCCTTTTTAAAGTATATAGTTAGACTGCCTCTACCTTTAGCCTAACCCTTCTCTATCCCCTTTTATTTAATTAGATTTTACGCTGCTTTTTATAAGCTATTATATCCCTTCTATATATATATTAGTACCTTAAGATTAGGGAGGGGCTAAGTTAGACTTATAAGGGTAAGGATAATGCCTTTAGTTACCTTATTCTCTCTTACCTACTTCTCTTAAGCTATAAGCACCTTCTTAACCTTTGCTTTATATAAGGAGGACTTCTTTAGCTATAAATATAGTTAGGCCCTAAGTTAGCTTTAAAGGAAAATAACTTATAGAAGGATAATTTTTACCCTATTTAGTATATTTATAGTAGAGTTTAGTAGGGTTTGCAATTAGGTTAGCTATAGCATTACATTAAACCTAATTTAGATTTACTTACTTTTCTAATTAAGATAATATTTTGCAATCTTTTTAGACTATATAAAATAGGGTTTATAAGGCTAAGCATAAGCAATGCCCTTAAATAATATTAGCCTTATACTAACATAGGACTAATAAGGGGACTTACTAGCTCTAAAGAGGGGTCTTTTTTATTTCTTTTGCTAGGCATTTTTTAAGGGAAGGAGTTAGTAGAAATTAACTAAGGCTGTAGTAGTCTTACTAAGGTAGTAATAATTAAGGGGCAACTTATAGATAAAGGGGATAATTAAAAAAGAAAAGAGGAAAAAGAGAAGGCTAAAGACTTAAGGGGAAAGCCTCTATTTATCTCCTTAGCCGCCTACCCTTATATAACCCTGCTACCAGACCTTATAGCTGTTAGCTAGCTGCTTTACTAATCTAAATTAGACTCCCTAACCTAAACAGAGGCTAAGTTAATGCCTTATTAACCTTAATAAGACTTTAGATTCCTTTATATTGCTACTAAACCTAACTTATCCCCTACTATTTAATAGCTTATGCTAATTAAGGATAAGTAGGATAAGTAAGCTTAAGAGACTTATTAATATAGTTTAACTTATATTAACGCTAACTTAGGACCTTATTAGCTTCTATTAGTTCCTTAGGATTACTACTAATTAGATATAGATCTTACTTATGCCTAAACCTTTCTATCCTACCTTTTAGCAACTACTGCTATACTTAGCCTAGTAGGCAGCGTACCTTACTTTTATAGCTAGGACTACCTTAAGGCCTATATAGGCCTTAGTAGTTGTATAAATGCGTAGTATATAGGTTTTCCTCCCTATACTAGGGTTTTTTCTATACGGATTAGTAAGATAAGGTACTAGATAGCAGCTGCTACTAGCCGTCTAGGGTAAATAAATAAATAAATAAATAACATTAAATAATTAGATAAAAATCTAAGAAAATTCTACTACCTTTTATAAGCTAGAATTTAGCGTATTTTAAGTGCTAGAAGTTGTGCATTAAGCTTCTAATATTAATTATAAGGCTTATAGCTTCAACTGTAGCGCTACAGAGCCCTTCTGGCTTCTAGCTTACTAAGCCTCACTACCTTAGTAATTTAGAGGGCAAAAGCCTCTGCAAACCCCTTATTTCTAATACTTACTTATAATATAGTAGTAGAACCTAACCTTATAAGAGGTCTTTTAAAAGCTATCTCTTTAAATAACCTTATAAATCTATAGTTTTATAACTACTAATTAGTATTAGTTTAGCTAATATTATATATAATAAAAAGGAGTAATAGAAAAGGGTTTAATTTAGCTTATTTATAAAGGTTCTAAGCTAGCTTAAAAGGTTAGAAAAGGTAGGAAAAGTAGTGTTATTATTAGCCTACTTTTCCCCTTAAGTGTAGCCCTATATTTATAGGGATGCACCTAATAGAAGCGCTGCTCTCACTCTTATTAATCCACTAGGCTGTGCTAAGGTTCTCCTGTAAGGGGGCAATTCTAATAGGTTTAAAGGCTTTATATAAAGTATAATAATTCTTATTATTTTAATCTTTAAATTTAAGTGTATTTATTTATATTAATAGGCTAATAGCTTAAGTAAGGGTAGTATTATTATTATTTACTATAGTTAGTATAGGTAATAATAAAGTAATTCTAAGTAGAGATTTATATACTAAGGAATCCCTTAATTTATTTAATAATAAAGATAGTAAACTTTTTATTTATTTATAATTTAAAAAAGTACTAAATAAGGTATTATCTTTATCTTTTATAATAGTTATTATATTACTAATAGTAGCCTCTTCTTTAAGCTCTTTAACTAGCTTTTTACTAGCTAGTTAAGTAAATAATCTTATTAATAATCTTTAGTCTTTTATATAAAGCATTTAATCTAATTATTTAGGTTTATAGCTTAATTTAATATTATATATAGCTAATAAAGTAAGTATTAAATAAGCTTAATAAAAAAAGTAGTATTAATAAGGTATTTAAAGAACGCTTCTTAGTAAGGTTATTTATAAGTTTATAATTGTATTATAGCTAGCTTATAGAGGTAGGTATAAGGGCTATAAAGAGTGCTTTATTAATAATAATTATAAACTAAAGAGTAAAAAGAAAGCAAAATAATCTTAGCTTAAGATATATAGGCTTTTGTATAGAGCGGGCTTAGTTACCTTTATTAGAAATAAGGGGTTTACAGAGGCTTTTGCCCTCTGAATTACTAAGGTAGTGAGGCTTAGTAAGCTAGAAGCTAGAAGGGCTCTGCAGCGCTGTAGCCGAAGCTACAGGCCTTATAACTAATATTAGAAGCTTAATGCACAACTTCTAGCACTTAAAATACGCTAAATTCTAGCTTATAAAAGGCAGTAGAATTTTCTTAGATTTTTATCTAATTATCTAACATTGTAGGTAGCGGGCTTAGATTGACGGTTTGTACGGTTAGCAGGCAGCTAGTAAGGGGGAATGTCTTCTCCCTTACATACCCTTTAAGCCTATTAGAGGCCTAGCCCTGCAAAAAGGGGCTTATAGGCTACTTTTTATTTTCCGTAAAATTTATTTATATAGGAAAACAAAAAAATAGACTCACAGCCATACAAACAAGGTGCTAACATGCTCCCTAAATGTTGACTTAGTGAAAATCAGCGTGCAACTTTAAAAATCAGAAAAATTGACTAATTATATAAAAAAATTCCCCTTATTCCAGCAATAAAAATGCTAGTTACAAAATCTTCTATAACCCCTTAGTTGTTGCGTAAATCGGCTATAAAGTGTGCCCTAGGGTAGCCTGCTGCGTAGCCCCTAGGGTAAGCAGCTTAAATCTTTAAGCCAATTTTCAATTGCTTGTCTAGTTGCCGCAAAAATCAATTCTAAAGTCTTACCAAGCCTAACAGACCGTTAGGTTCCCAATTAGGCGTGCGCCAGCTGCTATAAGGTATAATTGGAAGGGAAAAGGTAAGAAAAGTGGGGCGCTTGCAGCTGCGAGCTATAAGCGGAAGAATTGATTCTGCGGGCGCCGCACGCAGCTTTGGGCCGCTTACAACGCTAGCAATAGCTAAGAAAAGCCCCCTAAGGGTCCCTATAAGGGTCCCTATAAGGCAGGGGCTAAGGGTTACTATAAGGCCTATTAAGAGGCCTAATAGATAAGGAAGTCCCCTGAAAATAGCTGTTATTTTCAACACCCCCTTTAAAGAGGTATTCCAAAAGCCAGAAGGGAAAGAAGAGAAATGCTAAATTTAAAGAAAATCCATATAAATCCAAATAAAATCGTAGAAGAAAAAGGATAACAGATTTAAGAAGCCCAAAAGTAGGGCTCTTTAAAAAAGTTGAAAAAGTACTATGGTTACACATAGTAAACTTAAGGAATTCGTTATTGAAGTCGAAAATCCATTTTTAGCTTGTTTTAGTGATTGTTTTGAATTTTCTGAGTGTTTTTGTGATGGTTTTAGTGCCTTTAGCTAGGCGTTAAAGATTTTATAGCAAAGGGTTATAGGGGTCGGAGCCCTATAAGCTCTAAGAAAATAGCGTGCATTAGAACAGCTAATAGCTTAGTTAGGCCATCAGCTGGCATTTTCTTAGTATTTAGATAGGCAATTTTAGCTAGCCTAGCTAAGATTTGCTGCCTATTATAGTGGAATTTTAGCAGGGTGTGCTTAGTTCGACTATAAAGGGCTAGATTATAGGCCGTTTTTATAGCGCCTTAGTTATTGCAAAAAATCTATATAGGGGGCTTTATAGGGGCTTTTAGCTCCTTAAAAATGCCCTCTAGCCACTAAAGCTCTCTGAAAGTCTCGTAAATTACGTCAGACTTAGCTTCTATAGTGGATAAAGCTATAGTGCTAGCTTTCTTGCTTTTCTAACTTATAGGGCCCTTAGCTAGCTTAAATAGATATACATAGGTGGATTTAAAAAAGCTTCTATTACTAGCAAAATTACTATCGCAGAACCTAACTAAGCTATTGCTAGCTTTGCCTTTATTTATAAGGGAATCCTTATAAATTATAGCAAGGTTCTAGGTACTAGAAAGATACCTTAGAAGGCTTTTTGCAGCATTTAGGTGTTCTAAATAAGGACTAGCAAGGGCTGTTAAAAGCTATTGCAGTGTAAAGGCAACGTTAGGCCTTGTAAGGAGCATTAAATATATAATAGTCCCTATAATGCTCTAATATTCCTTTATTTCCTTAGGGTTAAGGGGCTTAGTAAGCTGAGTTTTTAAGACCCCTGGCTGCATAGAAATTCCAACTGCCTTGCAATTTTTAAGCTTAAAGCGTACTAAGGCCTCTTAAATATACTGTTTTTAGTGTATTTTTAGAGTTTTATTTTTTTGATTACGCTGAATTTGCACCCTTAGGAAGAATTCTACGGGGCCCTTATCTTCTATAGGGTAGGCTTTATATAAGGCCTTTTTAAGCTGATTTATATATTGCAAATTTAGCCCTATTAGAAGGTAATTATTAATATATATAATAATAAAAGTCTTAGTTTTAGGATTATAGAATATAGCAGGGTTAGATACAAAGGGGCTAAAGCTAAGGCTTTTTAGCACTTTTATTAGCGTTTACTACCACTCTCTAAAGCTTTGCTTTAGGCTATAAAGGGTCTTTCTAAGGATAATTATCTGATTTTTAGAAGCCTTATAACTATAGCTTTTAGCTAATTTAGCTAATTATAGATTTTACTTAATAAATTCCGTAAAGCCCTCTGGAATTATTATATAAATAAGCTCTTTAAGGTGGCTATTTAAAAACACACCTATAAAGTCCACTTGCTCTATTTCCCAGTCCTTTATAGCTGCTAAAGCTAATAAAATCCGCCAGCTAAGGGGAATACTAGTAGCAGCAAAGGTATCTGTGTAATCTAGACCTTCTATTTACATAAATCCTTTTGTAATAAGCTGTGCTTTATATTTTAGAGGATTATTTTCTTTATCTCTCTTTATTTTTAATACTAAGCGATTTTTCAGAACTTTCCGGCTCTTAGGGACTTAGTCTGCCTCTATAAATTCGAAAGTTCCGGCCTTTAGAAGTTGCTTAAATTTGCTAAATATAGCTTTTAGCTATTTAGCTTTTTCTAAGGAATTTAAAGCTTACTTCTAGGTCTTAGGCTTACTATTAAGCATATTTTCTTTTGCTTTTAGTTGTGCCTTATAGCAGATTTTTTGTACCAAAGCCCCTATATTAATATCCATTTTTTCTGGATTTAAATCGATTTTTTCGGGTAAGAATTATGGAGAGTTTAGGGAAATTAAATCCCTAGGGCTAAGGGCTTAGCTAAGCTCTAAATTAACCATTTCTTCATTAGCTATAGGGTAATCCTTATCACTAAGAATAACCTTATTAGGTTGTTGTTCCCCCTCTAAGGAATTACTTCCTATAGAAGGGTTAAAGGGTTCTAAAGCCTTAGCCCCCTCTAAAATTATAGAGGGTTTTAGGGCATTTTTAGTAGGAAAATCCCCCTCTAAAGAGCTATTCCCTATAGAAAGCCTAGGAAGGCTGCTAGAAATAAGGCCTATAGGTTCTATAATTTTAAGAAAGCTAGTCTTTATTATAAGCTTCTTAGAGGGAATATATACTATATAGGTCTTAGAACCCACTATAGCAATTAGCTTTCTAGGCATAGTCCTAGGGGCTAGCTTCTAAGCTTTAGGCCTTTTTTCCAGTAGAATTAGGACTTTATAATAAGAGCCTATAGCCCTAAGAGAGCTATAATTAGGCCTAAAAGGCTTGTTAAAATCATTAGCTAATAATTATGCCAGGCACGCTAGTTTTATGGAATTAGCCGATAAATTTATAGAATTTAATACTAAAAAAAGTGCAAAATTCCATAAAAATAAAGGTAAACCAGACTAGTATAGGGTAGCCTGTAATCTATCTATAATAACACAAATAGAACGCTTAGCTAATCTATTTTGCTTATAGATATAAGGGGAAGAAGTAGTGAATTTAATCCCCTTTTTAGCTAGCCAGCTCTACAAAGCAGAATTAATTTCTTTACCCCTATTAAAATGTAGATGTTTAGGGTAGGTCCTAAATTCGTTCTTTAGGGTTCTAAAGAAGCCTTTTATAGCTAAAAATACAGTAGGGCCTTCCTTATTAGGAATTTACAAAGCCCACCTAAATTTAGTCTTTTAGTCCACTAGAAATAAGCAAATTTAGTGCTTATTATAGGGAATAGGGCTTATTTTTACTATATCCCCCTCTATTCTATTAAGGGCTTTAGGGGGGTTAGGGATAGGATTTTTACTAGGCCTTTTAACTGCCTTAGTTTAGTTGCAAGCTAAGCAGTTAAAATCCTTATCTTTAATACTAGAAAAATCCAATATTCCCTTAGCTAATTGGCTTATTTTCTTTAGAAGGCTGAGCCCTAAATGCCCTAGCTGGATATGCTAAATTCCAGCTAGTTTTAGCAATTTTTAGTATAAATTAGGCTCTAAAAAATCACTTTTAGTGCCTAAGGGTGGCCTTTTAGGCCCTATAGGGCCTTCTTCCTTAGCTCCTTGCTGGGTCCCTTCTGAGGAGCTATAGGCCTCTTAGTGAGGCACTAGCGAACCTAGGGGCTCTAAAATTCCTTTAGTTGCCTTATAGTCTTCTAAAGCCTCTAACAAAATAGTGAGAGGGTCTGCTAGAGCCCCTTGTAAATCCTTAGATTTAGGGACTAAATCTTGCGATTTAGGGGCCTAGCTTAGGGCTATAGGCATTAGGGAAGAAGGGGCTATAGGATTAGGGGGTTTTAAATTACTAAAATCCCCTAATTCTTTAATTTTAGCGGCTTCGCTAGCCTAGGATGGCTTTTACGAAGGTATTTCTACCTCTATAGGGTGGCTGCTAGCCTAGTGGTAAAAATGACTGTTATAGTGGCTAAAAGAGCTACTATTAGAGGTTTTTAAAAGGGGTGTATTATTATCTTTTACTTAGAAGAAAAAACTGTGTTTTTTAACATTTAAAAGACTAATATAAGACCTATTAGCTAAATATAGGGTATTTTTACTTATATAGCCCCTTGCTAAATAGTGCTTTAATCCGCTAACTATATTTATATCTAGGTCTGAAAAATATAGTGCATTTTAAAGGACTAAAGGCCTGTATTTATTAGGGTTTTGCTAGTAAAGCACTAAAAATTTAGCTTTTCTAAATCCCTTTAGATAGATAGGTCCCCTGCTAGTGGAAATAGGCCTAGCCTAACCCTTTTTATAAGGCGTATAGCCTATAAAGTGCTCTTTAGAATTAACTAAATGCACTATAAAGCCTATATTGTAAAGAAGGGCATTCTTTATTACTTTATAACTGAAATTAAAGGCCTTAGAAGATATTTTATCTTCTAGCTTACTTTTAGTACTAATAACACTGCTAGAATTAGAAGATTTACTGCTAGTACTAGGGCTGCTAGGTCTACTAAGAGGCTCTAAAGAGCTGCTAATAAGGCTAAAATTACCTAGTATAAAAGCGCCCTCTTAGGTCTTATCCTTAGCCTTTTTAGAGGATTTTTCAGACAATTTGCCTTTCTTTTTCTTAGAAGAGGACTTAGAATTTCCCTTATTTTCTTTAGGGTTATTCTTCTTATTCTTATTCTTTTTAGAATTAGAATTAAGGGTCTTATTTTTTTTAGATCCCTTATGTATAGATTCTTTAGCTTTATAATTTAAAGCTTTAGCTACTGTAAAGCTCTTATCTCGCTGCTCTTCTAGTAGGTCTGCTATTAAAAATTACAGATTTAGTGCCCCTATAGGGATCCCTAGGGCCCTATTAGTCCTTATAGTAAATCGTTGCCTTTCTGCCTACTAAGGAAAAGTAGACTTTAATGCTTGTAAATACTAATTTACTTAATCTATAGGCTCTATAGAAACGCTAGAAATTGCTAATCTAGCTAGTAAATTATTAAATAAAGTATTAAAAGCTTCTAAGGATCCCTTATAACCTTAAAAAGTTAGGCTATAAAATTGGGAATATAGGGAGCTATGTTGTATTTTAGCACTATAAGAATACTGCCTTTCTAAAAGGCTAAAGGCTTCTATAGGGTTTTATTGCTAAATTATAGCGGCCTAGGGGCCCTTAGAATAGCTATCTCTTAAAAGCATAAGAATTATAGCTTAGTCTAAATTACTTAAATTACTAGAAAATCCCTTAGAATTATCTAGAAAATTAGGCATTCCTAAAGCCCTAAATTAAATAGCTAGGGCTTGTTTTTATTAGTTATAATTTTCTAGTCCCTTAAGCCTTACGGCTTCTGGGAAGCTATATACCCTTTTATTAAATTCTTTAATAACTGATTTATTATAGGAATTTAATATATTAGAGTTCTTTTTGTGGCTTGCACTTCCACTAAAATTAGGATTTTCTAGTGGTTCTGCTAGCTTAGGCTTTGGGTTATTAGCTATAGTAATAGCTAAATCTTCTAATTTTTATAAAATATTAGTAATACTCAAATTCTAAATAGCAATTTACTGGTTTACTGAGTTAACCTAAGCTTACTCTTAGCTTTTGGCTTAGGGGCCTAAATTTATAGGTTCTATAGCTGCTAAAAATTAAAGAGAAAATCTCTATAAATTTAAAAATCCACAAAAATACCTATAAAGGT
>SRPV01000618.1:0-16196 GCA_018360135.1 Claviceps sorghi | reverse complement strand
CAAAAAAACACCTAATTCATGCCGTCCATAAACTCGACACGGTCCAACAACATCTGTCTGTACCCCATGTACTCCTTCAGTCCCTCCCATTCCGGCCCCGTCTCCTCACCGTGTCGCCAGGGCTCTTTGAAGCCCCACGCGCAGGCGACTCGATCCAGAGCCGCTCGCTCGTGCTCGCGCAGCCAGCGGTAGCGCAGGGGCGTGCCGGGCGCCCACGTCACCCTCCTCATCTGGTCCTTGTTGCTCAGCTTGGCGATGACGCCCAGCGAGCCCACGACGAAGAAGTAGCCCGATATGCCGGCCACGCCGATGCCCGTGGCGGTGGACACGTCCATTGTGTTTTGCCAGTAGGCCGCGTAGGCGGTCGAGACGCCGAGGATGCCGAACGGGAGGGTGGCCAAGCCCAGGGCCGGGGCCGTGCCGTGCCGGATCAGCTTCTGGCGCTTAAAGGCCGGGACGCAGTAGGCTGCTTCGATGATGCCGAGCGACGCGTCTAGGTTCTTGGCCTCAATGGCCGTGTCAAGGGCCAGGCTCGCGACGTCCTCTTCAATGGCGCGCGCCGCCGCGTTGGGGTTCTGCTTGACGTGCGTGATCTGACCGTCCCGTACGACGGGCCGGGGCTTCGTGGCGTACAGCTGCAGCACCGAGGGGAGCGACTCGGGCCGCCCGAGCTGCGCCTGGATCTGGACGTAGAGCTCGAGGCACTCGGCGGTCATCTCGACGTTGGGGTGCGTGACGATGGTGTAGGCGGCTTGGGAGATGCTGTCGACGGCATCCTGGATGGCTGCGTCGATCGGGAGCCGCGTCCCGGTCCGCTCGGCGCCCAGGGTGAGGAGTCTGGATGCCGAGGCCTTGGACTGGGCCTCTGCGCGCTTCAGCTCCGGGTGGAGGGCGGCCGCGGCGCGGAGACACGATTGAAGCGCCGCGCCCGTCAGTTGAGGCGCGGGGATGCCGTCTACGGAGAGAAACTTTTTGGTGCTGTCCTCTGCTGCGCGTGCCAGCGCTGCCGGCGTGGTGGGAACCGGCGAGGGAGCAGGTGGTTGTTGTTGTTGTTGTTGTTGTTGTTGTTGTGGATGGTGGCCATGAGGCTCGTGGTTGCGCGCAGAACCGATTGCCGCGGCGCTGGACGACCACCTCGCGGCGGGATTCGTCTGGCCGAGAGGTTTGAGAGCCGACGGGTTCGTTCGCGAAGAGGGGGGGCCGTGATGGCTGGCCGGTCGTGGCAGCCTCCGAACCCGAGTCCAAGTCCGTGTCGAGGCGCAGGAGTCGCAGATAAAGCCGAGGGCTCGAGGTGATGACCGATTCATTTTTTTTTTTTCTAGTGTGGCAATAATCCTGGGCTCGTGTCGTTGCGCAATGGCTGTATCGCGTTTGCGGGAGGTCGTGAGTCGTGACGAGGTTCAGACGAAGTTCAAAAAGTCGACCGACAGCAAAAGGGACGAGCATGTACCAGCAGAGTGTGGCTGTGTAGCGTCTGCCGGTCCATCCACCACCAGCCACCAGCCACAGCCGCCCGTCCCGCGTCCCGCCCTGAAACTGCAGATGACGAAAGCTTCCGAAAGCTTTCCGACAGTCGACAATTACGAACCTACATCCTTCTCGGGAGGACCTTGACAATCCAGTCCTCTTTCACGTCTCACAGTAGTGGGTTTTTCTCGCCTCGGCAAGATTGCGGCCGCACTCTCTACTGCTCTGCAGGAAGTTCCAGACTCCCTCCTCGGCGGACTGTGAGGCGGCAGGTTGACTGACCATTCTGCTTCCTTGCCTCGCCGGGCATCCGCCTTCTTCAACTTCCGTCACCCCTTCGAGAACCACTCTGCCACACAGCCAGTCGAACCTCAGACATGCCGGCACCTCCCCCTCCCCCTCCCCCGCCACCACCGGGGGGCGCTGGCCTTCCAGCGCGACCTCCTGCTGCTGGCAATCGAGTAAGTGGAATTGTCTCACGTTGCTTGGCCCCAATGACTAGTAAGCTAATGTCGTCTTCCTGCTCTCTAGAATGCCCTGCTGTCCGATATAAGCAAAGGAAAGTCCCTGAAGAAAGCCGTTACGAATGACCGGTCCGCTCCCGCAATTGGCAAGGCGACATCGTCAGCCGGCCCTCCCGTCGGCGGTGCCCCTCCAGTTCCCGGCGGTCTCGCGCCCCCGTTACTTGCAAATCGAGCACGAAGCAACAGTGACCAAAGATCCGCTGGTCAGACAGCGGCTCCTGTCGTGGACTCCGCCCCTCAGCTCGGCGGCCTGTTCGCCGGGGGCATGCCCAAGTTGAAGAAGCGTGGAGGCGGCGTAGATACCGGCGCGACTTCCGAAGCCTCGTATCTGTCCGACCCCGGAGAGTCCAGAATGTCAGCACCCAAACCGGCGGGTGCTCCGAGACCACCCGGAGGTGCGGCTCCTGCTATACCCGGTCGTGGTCCGCCAATACCGCCCCCGGCTGGTGCGAGCAATTTACGCAAGCTTACACCACTTGGAGCAGCAAAACCGCCTCCTCCGCCGATAGGCAAGAAACCGCCCCCTTTGCCAACATCGCGAAAGCCACCATCAAGGACAATTCCTCCGGCTGTTGCCGCACTTCGGCCGCCACCGCCGCCGTCGAGCGCAGCGCCAAATTCCTTTGCCGCTCCTCCACCTCCTCCGCCTCCTCCGACCGCTTCAGCACCCACCCCGGCCGCCCGGCCGCCGCCGCCGCCAGCCTCGGCACCTCCTCTGCCTTCGAGCCCTCTCTCTCCGCGAGCTCAACATTCGCCTCCCCTCCCTCCCCCTCCCCCTCCAGCCAGCTCGGCGTCTGCCTTGTCACCAAGCTCGGCTCCCCCCCCTCCACCGCCTGCTGCAGCTCCCTCAGCTCCGATACCACACTCACCGCCGCCTTCGGCCCAGTTGCGGAACAGAGCGTCTTCTCTACGTCAGGCCATTCTCAATCCCATCTCATACACTCTGTCTGCCAATGGCGCCAATCTGACTTCAAGTCGACAATCATCACAATCGCCAAGTCCCAGCAATGGGGGAAGAGTCATTGTGAATGATCAACGATGGCAGTTTAAGGATGAAAGCTTGTTTCCCAAACCGAGGGAATTTGTCGGGGGTCCAAAGAAGTACAGAGCCGGCAGAGGAAGCAGTGTGCCGCTGGATCTGAATGCACTGTGATGGCCATTAAGTACTTGCTCAATCACGAATTATCAACATATAACCAAAAACATGTCCCCCTTTTTTTTTTGCCCGCTGGACATTGCCAGACCTGGTGGTACTCAGAAGTCTGTATGGGCTTTGGACAGTTGGGCAAAGGTAGATAGAGTTTTTTTTTTTTTTTTAAAAAAAAAAAATTAACCGTGTCATAACAAGATTGTATTTGTAGTATAGTACATGTGAATGATGCTGTGCAAATGTTGTACATGTTTCGTTTTCCGTTCCTCGACAAACCAGCCGGAAACCGTCCTTACATGGACTTGAGGTAGTTGGCCTCCTTGATCTTGGCCTTTCTCTCCTTTCGCATCGCCTTTTTCAGCTCCTCTCGTTTCTGGGCAGCCGCGATATTATCCAGCACACTGCCACCCTCCTCCCCAGGAAGATTGATCGACTGATGCTGGATAGGAATCTTGGGAGCCAGAGCTTCGAGGTTCCCCTCGGCGACAAGTCTAGCCTCGAGCGTCTTTTGTCGCTTCGCAGCAATTTGTCTTTGCTTCTTGGATTTGGCTGCACGCTATGGCGTTAGTCGTCTCCAAGCGGGTTGTCTATGTATTTCCTTGCACGCTGTCTGGTAATAAGGATAAAAGCGTGGACAAGCGCCACCATTTCTCCGCGCCTTCTTCTTCTTCTTCCTTTTTGTTGGTGCAAGGGGAAATAACCATTTCGGAAAAAAAAAAAAAAAGCAATGCACGTACAGAATTCATCTCCAGCATCCTCGTCAGCAGCATCTGCCTTCTTCATGACATCCAGACATGACCATAACCATTCGGGGTATTCCTCGTCTCGCTTGGCCACGGGGTCTTGGCCTCCCTTGGTGTAGTTGAGCCCCGAGAGGACGGTGCCCTCGACGCAGATCGAGCGGTGTGGTGACGATTCCGGCGCGGCGTTCTCCAGGGAGGAGAGCTTGGGCTCGGCGGAGCGAAGCGGCGAGGGTGCGTGGAATTTTCGAGCCAGCGGGAGCCGTTGCCGGATGGCGCTGGCGCGTATGCACCTTGTGCAGAACATGATGCGCTTCTGGTGGCTGTAGAAGTTCTGTGTCTGGTCTTCGTTCTCTTTTTTTTTTTTTTTTTTGTATTTTTATATATTTTTTGGCTGCTTTTCGCGATGGAGGGTGGTTGGTGTAAGACGGCACGAGGAGGCTCTTGCATTTGCAGAGGTTCCAGGTTGGTGGTGTAAAATTTGGGGGACGGACGTGGAGATTGGGCCAATGGGGAGTTGTGGCGGGTGCGCGGCCTTGCGCAGCCTTGCCGACTCCCCAGCAACACACGACAGGCACTGCATTTGAGGGAAAGCCAAAGTCTTCTAATGTACTTTCATTTGAGACACCTGAGTTGGCAATTGGCCTTTCTGATATATGTCTATGAACACACACTTGTAAACAGCTTTTCAAGTGTTTTGCCGTCTCGGCGATGCCACCAGCACCACGTCGTTCATGGTCCTTTGTTATAACCAATGCATATTGCCCGTCAATGCTCCGACAACTCGAGTTGTTATAGGCTTCGAGCGCACTTCTCGCAGAGCCACTTCCACACCACATCCCTAAATAGCCCATCGTAGCTCATGACGAAAACCGGCCGTGGTTGAGCTTGGCAATCTTGTTCGCGGTGTGCACTTTCGCCGCCAGATCGAGCTCATGATCCTTCTGCTCCACGTAGTTTTGTTGGAGAAACTTGGTGCCTTTAATCTTGCTCGTGGCAAGCATCTGCAGGTATTTCTCTGTTAAAAGTCTCGGCATGTCAGCACAGGGATTTTGGGGACCAATGAGTCCAACAAGGACGGCTCCGTTTTTCAACTGCATTGCAAAGGAGGGGGAGAAAGAAGAGGTCTTGGGTCCGCCGCACCTCGCAATTCGCCGCAGTTTTCCAGGTGGTTGACGCCCTCACGCATGTAGCATTTGCCTAGTTCCTCCCCCACGATGCGCGCCTTCATGGCGCTGACCCATTGTTCGCGGATAATGGCATCCTCGGCGGCCTTGAAGGCTTTGGTGTCGTCGTAGTCTACGCCGTTGAAGGTTGGCGCGACCTGGGGCTTTTGGCTCTTGAAGAGCTCGGACTCGGGAGTTGGCATGTCGAAGGGATAGGATACCTTTTCCTACTGCACCTCCAGGTGTCGGCGTCGTCGTCGGCGTCGTATGGTTCCTCTGCTTGGTGGAACGATGGCAGACCAGGTCGCTGGCTTGGAGCTTGATATTGAATGACCCGTGACGGGATACATCAGATCGGCCTGCTGACGCTGGCGTTGGAAGCAAGTGGTGCCTCACTATTCAGGCCGCCAGCCGCGGAAATCCACCTCGTTTTGCGCAATAACTGAATGGAAGGTACGTACTCGTCATGTCGACCTCACCGCCCAACTCTGACCCACATTTTGACTGGCTAAAAAAAAAAAAAACTTTCTTCACCGCGCGCAGGGATCACAACCTTCAGCAAGGTGGAAGAGAAAAAACGAGAAACGACCTGCTGCCCACATTAAAGGTTTTCTTTCCTTCCATCCTCCTTTCCTGACACTTTTCCACCTCTTTTTGCGAAATTTGTCTCTTCTTTCTCCAATCTCCCCCAATCTTCTCTCCAATTTGTGTCTTTGGTACATCTCGTGCCCGCATCTGCATTTTAACATGGCCAAGTCAAAGACAAAGGAGAGCAAGAAGGCTACTGCCGCCCCTGCTGTCAAGAATGCTGCTGTCGACAAGCCTTCGCAGTCTTCCAAGGCCAAGTCCAAGGACGTCGCCAAAGCTGCTGCTAAGAAGGTAGTCAAGGAGAAGGAGGTGCCTAAGAAGAAGAAGAAGGTCGTTGAACCTGAGCCTTCGTCCGACTCGGAGAGCGAGAGCGATACTGCAGACTCCTCTGACTCGGACTCTTCTGAGTCCGAGGTCGAAAAGAAGACTACCAAGAAGCCTGCCACCAATGGCAAGGCTAAGGCTGCCAAGAAGGTTGAGCCCGAGTCCGAGTCCGAGTCCGAGTCCGACTCTGACTCTGACTCCGAAAGCGAGTCCGAAGCTGAGACCAAGAAATCTGCTGCCACTGGCAAGGCCAAGGCTGCCAAGAAGGCTGAACCCGAGTCCGAGTCTGACTCTGACTCTGACTCCGACAGCGAGTCCGAGGAGGAGAAGACTGCCAAGCCCAAGTCCAACGGAAAGTCGAAGACGGAGACTGCCGACTCTGATTCTCCCGACTCCTCCGACTCCGATGAGAGTGATGAGAGTGATAAGGAGAAGGCCGATGCCAAGGTGGGTTCACAAATGCGCCTCATGAGAATCATACTGAACTCGTTGACTAACTACTCTAGAAGGACTCTGACTCTGATGATTCTGAGGAAGACTCAGATGACAGTGACGATGACTCGGAGGATGACTCGGAGGAGTCTGACAAGGCCAAGCCAAAGACTGAGGACGCTTCAGCTACCAAGAAGCGCAAGGCCAACGACGAGATCGACTCTGCTCCCAAGAAGGCCAAGACTGACGAGAAAGAACCGGCTGCCATCTTGTTCGTCGGCAATCTGAGCTGGAACGTTGATGACAGTGTTCTCCACGAGACCTTCCAAAAGTTCGAGGGTCTTGTTAACGCTCGTGTTATGACTGACAAGATGAGCGGCCGCAGCCGTGGATTTGGCTACGTTGACTTTGACACCACCGCCAACGCGACCAAGGCTTATGAGGCTCTTCAGGGCTTTGAGCTTGACAACCGCGCCCTCAACTTGGACTATGCCAACGCTCGACCCGAGGGAACTGACCGTGCTGCCGATCGTGCCAAGAAGCACGGTGACACCGTCAGCCCCCCTAGCGATACACTCTTTGTCGGGAACTTGCCCTTCGATGTTGACCAGGACATCGTCTCAAATTTCTTCGGCGAGGTTGCCCAAACCACCAGCATTCGCTTGCCCACCGATCCGTAAGTTCAAATCAGACCTATATGTCACTCACAACAAGTAAGACCTTCGGCCAGGAACTAATCGTCTTTCTATTCGTAGTGAATCCGGTAATCTGAAGGGCTTTGGTTACGTCAGCTTCAGCTCTGTTGAAGATGCCACGGCCGCGCTTGAGAAGCTGAATGGATCTTCCATTGGTCATGGCAGAAATTCGCGCAGCGTTCGGCTGGACTTTGCCAGTGCTCGTCCTCCTCGTGAGGGTGGCGGTTTCGGTGGACGTGGAGGCGGCGGCCGTGGTGGTGGCCGTGGAGGTGGTGGCCGAGGAGGCGGTGGTCGAGGAGGCGGTCGAGGCCGTGGTGGACGCGGTGGCTTCGGAGGCCGTGGAGGTGGCGGGTTTGGAACTGGTGCCAACCGAACTCCTTCGAGCTTCTCTGGCACCAAGATGACCTTTGACTAAGACGAGGGCGCGCACACGAGGGGTTTCAGCGGGCTTTGCTGCATCAGTGGGCTTTTGTGGGCTGTCATTTCAAAACAAGTTGGCGGCAGCGTTGCATGCATGCAACGTACTGCCTGTGGGCTTTGAGAAGTCGTCTCTTCCATCCTTTGGAAGAGCGGCGATAGACCTGGGTTGGCTTGATACACTTGATCCGTGGGCTCGTGGCGACAAGGCTCTTCCTCTGCGAAGACAGTGGCGTTTGATGGCTCTGCTTTTTCTTCCACCGTGGCTTTTTGATGTTCGACGTGGGCTATTCGAGATGTTGTGTGTGTGTGTTTTTCGAAACCACATGCATTTACCAGTGGGATTCTGAGGGATTTGACCTGCCAATCTTGTGTTGGCACGAAAGACTTCTGAGACACCTGGGGGCTCTTGCAATTGCAACCGCTTGAAGCTTTATAAGTGACGTGACGTCGCGCGAATCCATGCCACGAACGAAAAGAACGGCCACCTCGAGGCTGGCTTGTAGCATTATACCATGTCTTTTCCCCATTTCTTTTCGTCTTTTTTCTTTTCTTCTGGTTTTGATTCTGTCATAGTCGCTTCTGCTGTACATTTATCAGGTGAGTAGCTACTCTACTACCGCGCTGCTTGCGCCACATCTAAGATTCTTTGGCGTTACGGAATGGAAAAAGTATTGCGAGACACTATTGATGTCGAGGTATTATGTGCTCATTTGCGCTGGATGTGCATGTTGTCTTGAGGCGATTGCCTGCTCAAAGCGTGATGTGATCCAACGTAGATGAAAACAAAAGTAAATAAATCCATTTCAGTCCTGTCACGTCTCAAAATCCACCCCCGGTATCCCGAACACAAGGGTGGCTGGACATGACCATGGACATGAATCACATGCCAATGCCATCCCTCGTAGAAGCACTCCTCCCGGGGAAATAAGCATCCCCAAATAAATACAGGTATGCATCCACACACGACAGTCTGTAGAACCAGATGCTCAATCAAATCAGACTACACAACTTCCCCTCACCTACAAGGCTCTATCCAGTCCCCGGCCTCCAAGAGCAGCCCATCATCTTGACCCAGAACTCCAACGAACGTGCAATTTCGGTGCATGCAGATAGTGAAGAGAGAGAAAAAAGTGGGAGGGACACAAAAAAAAAAAAACAGCGCTTCGTATTCGGGTTGGACGGTGGGTGCATAATCCTGCGTACATTCCGTTTCGTTCATTTCCTTGGTTTCATGTTTCGTTTGTCTCGTGAAGACTCGTTGGGGGTTTTAAAAAAGAAAGAAACAAAGGAAATAATAAAAGAGAAGAAGAATAAAAGAGAGGGAGTGTGTGTGGGAGGGACAGCCCTAACTCATGCCTGCGCGACAATGCTTCGACTTACGGCCCCGGCTCCCCATTGGAGCTTTCGGAGCCCGCCCGAGGTGCGGATGACTTCGCGTCCCGTGTGGGACGTCTCGCTGGCGGCGCTGATGCTCGCGGACAAGGCGTCTTGTGCTTCTTGGCGGCCGACTTCGCGCCCGATGACGTAGCCGGCTCCGAAGCCGACGACGGAGACGAGGACCACGACGCCGGCGCTTACGACCCATGTGAGGAGGGTGGGGGAGACGAGGTTGTCTTCTGGCGTCGCGGCGAGGACCTTTTTCTTCTTGGCCGCGCGGGGGCTGCGGCCGGCCGACATGGATCTCCTGGACTTGTCGGCGGAGGAGGGGGCTGCTCTCGTGGGTGACCTGGACGGTGGAGTGCCGGTCCTTTGTTGTCTGGCGGCACGGGCAGCGGCAGCCGCGGCTGGTGACTCTGGGCGTCGTGTGTCATCGTGCATGAGCTCCGACTCGGGCATGAAGCGCAGCTCCATGGGCTGGTTGCTGGGCCCGACGCCGCTGCGGGTGGCTTGCCACGCCTCGGGTTCGTCTTTGGATCTGGGCAGGCCTCGCGCGGCGGCGGCACACGACAAGAGCGTGGTCAGAGAGGCTCTCAGCGCTGCGTCGTTGTCTTCACGGACTGCCGAGGGGGCCATGAAGGACGGTCGTCCTCGATGGACCCGGGCCTGGGATCTTTGGGCAAAGGAAGGCCTGGTGAATCCGCTGTGGGGGTGAGGCGGCATGCTCGAGGTGGTGGTGGTGGTGGCGGTCAAGTGACTTCTTTGCCGTCGGTTGACGGACGGTGGTGGGTGGGAGAAGGCATTTGGTTGTGGTCTGAAGACGGGAGGTTCAGAGGTGGCACGGCCGAGTGCCGTGGCATCATCGCCGTCCGACTCCGACTCGGCCTCGGTCTCGACCTCGGAGACGGGCTCTACGGCTTCGGGCGACGTGTGGCCGTCGTGCTCGGCCGAGCTCGCCAGCAGTTTGCCGTCGTCGCTCTCGCTTTCATCATACTCGTCCTGGCTTCCGGCGGCCGCCCGGGGAGGCGGCAAGAACGGAGCAGAGGAGCCGTGCAGGCGGCGGGGCCGATGGTTGTTTGGCCCCCGGACCCGGAGACCGGTCGTGACGATTTCCTCGCCGATGCTGGACAGAGACGACGACGAGGGCTGCGATGCCACTTCGATCCAGGATTCTGCGAGACGCGTCAGACTGCTGCGCTTTTGGAGAGAGAGGAAGAACGGGGCTTCTGGGCGACACGACACGGCGGCTGTATGCAGGACGTGTGCGCTGCGCGTACCTTCAAATCGTCGTGGGTTCGACATGCCGGGATTGGATCGGGAGGAGGTGTCACTGGGCTGCGACGGGCGAGCGGCGTTGTGGTTCGACCGACGTGCACTCTTGTCCATGATAAAGATGAGGGACAAAGACGGAGGGGGGAGGATTGCTCTTGTCCCTCTTGTCCTCCTTGTTCCGCTTTTCGCTCTTGGTTTAACAGCGCCGCGCCGAAAGATTTGTTTTCTGTAATCCAGGTCGGGGCGGTAAGGACAACCGGTCTGGACAGACGCAAGGGAGGGACTCCGAGAGAGGGACTAGAGGCGATGTGGTCGACTTGATTGCGGTGACGGATTCGAAGGCTGCCCCAACGTTTCGGCGGACCCCGCCTTATCGCAAGATGTCACCAACGATGATCCCGTGGGCCGTGGACCGCGGGACGTGGGCTACGCACTACGCAGGTCAGAGGAAGGTACACGGGTACTTGCGAGGTACATTTCTTGGATCAAGTATCTACTAAGTACCTACGAGGTACATACCTAGGTAGTCCGCCGAGCGCGGGCGAGAGACACCAACGCATGAACAACGCTAAACAGCAAGGACGCAAAGGAAGCTGAAAGGGGGCGGGGGGGTTTCGCGAGGCGCGAGACAAGCAGCAGAAATCGACTGATGCAAAGACTTGCCGGCGTGACAGCGCGCACAAGGAGACGACGACCTCGGGACGTTTGTAGTGACATTGGAGGGACGAAGCATCGAGTGCCCAGACGGGACGAGGTTGCAGCGTGAGGTTGGCCGCTACTCCCAAGGTACTTGCGGCGACGAAGGGCACGGTGCGAGACCCTGGCATGCAGATCTATATGCACTGTGCTCACGCGCCACCTCCCAGTCTCACCAGACGCCGTTTCGCAGCGGTGAACACTGAGCAATGTGGCCTCCCTGGCCTGTACCAGACATGTACGGCGTACCAGACATGTCATTCTAGTCTGTGCCTTGTGCCGCCAGTAGCCTGGTGCGGGGTGTGGTAGACAGCACAATTATAAGATGGACTGCCGTGATTCGCTGCTGCCATAAGCCAAGAACGGTGCTAGCATGCTTTAGCGTCACGGGTGGGTACCTTCCTGCCCACCTCCAAGGTACCTTGAAGGTACCTAGCAGGTCCTCGCCGTGTGCTTCTCAGCCACTGCTCTTTTGTTCCCGTGGCGCATGTCGCGCCCCATGAACCCGTCGTCTGCCTTGATGCGCGTGATGCTGCCATGCTGCCATGCCGCCATGTGCGATGCGCGATGCGCGATGCGCGAATGTGTGGTGCTGTGATGCTTGTGATGCCGTGATATCATGGAGCGTGGTGGGGCATTTTCTGCCTCTTATTCGCATTCGCAGACAACAACATGGGGAAGCCTGCTATGGAAGAGGCCAACTGGACTTTGGTCACGTGGCCATGCGTGTCAACCCGAATACGAGAGCCATCTGCGGCCTCGAGTTCGTATTGGACGCTCTTGATTGGTTCGTTCCTGAACAACCCTCCCCCCGTTCCGTCCCCCCACCTTTCTCGCATCGGCGCAAGGAAATTGTACATGCGATTTTGTCGAACTGCCCCTGAACAAGAGGAGGAAAAAAAAAAAAAAAAAAAAAAAAAAAACCTCCAAACGATTCCGCGCGACCTAGTGCCGTTCGACCCTTTTCTTTTTCTTTTTGTTTCCCCCTTTTTTTTTTCGACGGCCTCCTGTTTCCTTGATTTATCGTTACACTGTCTGCTTGCAGACTCTCATCATTAAAGGCCATCAAGGGCAAAGGCGGCCTCGTCCTGGAACTTTAACCCTTGCCTGCGTCCACGAAAACACTACAACCCCCGACAAACGAGCTCACCGCGTCACAAGCAACGATAAAGAAGACGTTCCGCCAGATCTTGGGGGGGGGAGCCGCTTTCTCTCACAATGGGTGTCCTTGAAGGTGTCGCGGGTCATCCGCTCATTCAGCAGTACCAGGCTCTTGGCTTGGGATCGCAGATCGCCATCGCCATAGTCGCCTTCATCGCGGCCTCGGTTGCCCTCAATGTCGCCAACCAGATTCTCTTCAAGAATCCCAACGAACCGCCCGTGGTCTTCCACTGGTTCCCCTTTATCGGCAGTACCGTCACCTACGGAATGGACCCGCCGGCTTTTTTCGCGGAAAACCGCGCCAAGGTACGTCCATGGCCGATTTATTTTTTTGCCCTGCCCTCTTTCTTGTTTCGCCGCCTGCCCTTCCCGTTTTTTCTTGCGACAATATACTTGGCAATCTTTTGCTAATGTGCTGGCTTGCCACTGCAGTTTGGCGACGTCTTTACCTTTGTGCTTCTTGGCAAAAAGACCACGGTCGCTGTTGGTCCCGCGGGCAACGAGTTCATCCTGAATGGCAAGCTCAAGGATGTCAACGCCGAAGAAGTCTATTCTGTCTTGACCACTCCCGTCTTCGGTCGAGATGTCGTCTACGATTGCCCCAACGCCAAGCTCATGGAGCAGAAGAAGGTATGCACCGCGCCATGAGCATGTGTGGACGTAGATATCGTCTACTCATCGCCAAAGTCACATCCCCCCGGGAGGAGGGGGGGGGGGGGGGGGGGGGGGGGCCGCACACGATGGCTAACACACATACTCTCCGTGCACAGTTTATGAAGATTGCTCTGACGACCGAGGCCTTCAAATCCTACGTTCCCATTATTTCGGGCGAGGTCCAGTCCTACTTCAAGAAAGATGCCGACTTCAAGGGCAAATCCGGCATCGTCGATATCCCCAAGAAAATGGCCGAGATTACCATCTTCACCGCTTCTCACGCGCTCCAGGGCAGCGCCATCCGTAACAAGTTCGACGAGTCATTGGCCGATCTATACCACCATCTGGACATGGGCTTCAGTCCCATCAATTTCATGCTGCACTCGGCTCCCCTGCCCTGGAACCGCAAGCGCGATTACGCTCAGCGCACCGTTGCCAAGATTTACATGGACACCATCAAGGAGCGTCGTGCCAAGGGCGATTCGGACACAGAACTCGACATTATGAAGCATTTGATGAACTCTACGTACAAAAACGGCACTCCCGTGCCCGACCACGAAGTGGCCCACATGATGATTGCCCTTCTGATGGCCGGTCAGCATTCGTCGTCCTCCACCAGCTCCTGGATCCTGCTGCGTCTCGCGCAGAACCCGCAAATTGTCGAGGAGCTATACCAGGAACAGGTTGCAGTCCTCGGGGCTGATCTCCCCCCGCTGACCTACGAGGATCTTGCCAAGCTGCCTCTGAACCAGGCCATCATCAAGGAAACACTGCGCCTACATGCCCCCATCCACTCCATCATGCGTGCTGTCAAGCAGCCCATGCCGGTTCCCGGCACCAAATACGTCATCCCTCCGACTCACACGCTGCTCTCTGCTCCCGGCGTCAGCGCCACCGACCCTACCTACTTTCCCAATCCCGACGTTTGGGACCCCCATCGCTGGAACCCCGACTCCGCGAACGCCCCCACCATTGTGCGCAATGTTGTCGAAGAGGAAGAGAAGGTCGACTACGGATACGGTCTCGTCAGCAAGGGTGCTGCATCTCCTTACCTGCCCTTCGGCGCTGGTCGCCACCGGTGCATCGGTGAGCAGTTTGCCAACGTCCAGCTGCAGACCATCGTTGCCGAGATTGTCCGCCTCTTCAAGCTGAGCAACGTGGACGGCGGCAATGGTCTGGTTGGCACCAACTACGCATCCCTGTTCTCACGGCCCCTGGAGCCCGCTCAGATCCGCTGGGAACGACGCGATTAGACGGCGACGGGAAGGGGATGCGACGTATACGCGGCATGGAATAGAAAGACGAGTGGCGGCTCCTTGCAACCTTGATGTGTTGGTATTATAAGAGCTACTCGCTGGAGTTTGATCAATGTCTCGGGGCTCGAACAGGTTGCACGGGAGCGGTTGTTCCGGACGATTGCATGATGCTATTCTTTGAATGTAGTAATATTTAATACACACCCTAGAGCTTGAAACCACAGGTCATGCGATGAAGAGGACGGAAGAGTCTTGAAAATGTCATGTTTGGCCAAGGGCTACCGACAGGGCAAAGGGAAGGCAGGGATGGCGACGAGGTAGTTCTGAGGCGGACCGGAGCAAATGGGCCACGAGTCACGACTTCCAGACTGGCAGATATTTTGACGGAGAGAGCATGCGCGCTCCGCTGCACTCCTTTTAGTCTAGATCTCCTCATCAGCACATCCTTTCTCTCTCTCTCTCTCTCTCTCTCTCTCTCTCTCTCTCCCTCTCTTCCCGGTCTTGCCATCCACCTCCATCGACGCGGTCGAGCCTTTTCATTCTTAATTCATGCAGCTTTTTTCCCACCGTGTCACGTACGTTACGGCAACGCATCCATCCATCACCAGACTATCGCTTGCAAGCACGCGCCGTCGTGCCACGGGCCCGCCATGACGAGGAGGGTGCGCTTCCGCGAACGGGATGGAGGCACCTCTCCTCCCGGTGCTGGACGATTTGTCCGTCTTTGGGGAATGGATCCATCCCATCTGCCGCCCGTAGCGACCCCGCACAAAGAACTGGCGTCCTTCCTCTCCACCGTTCTCCGCGAAGCAGACCTATTCATTGACGAAGTTCCGGCGTCTTGCCTGTCCAGGGACTCGGCCTGGCGTCCTGCCGGCACGAGAAAATTCTCCCACTCCACGGCACTTGTCGGCCTGTACAAGCGCGTGGTGCCGGCCAAGGATCTCAAGCTGCTTGTCAACCGACACCCCGACGACGTCAAGGGCATCAAGGCCGGCAGGATCCGCGCAGAGACGTGGAACTTGCGACGCAGCGTCCATAAGAGTGCTGAGATGGCCGGGACGGCCAGCTGGGAGGAATGGTACCGATGCTTCAAGGAAGACCATGCCCGGGCGGAAAAGGACTTCACACCGACCGTCTTGAGCTTTCGGCGGATGAAGAGCTGGAAGTGCAAGGACCTGAAGATTATTCAAGGACATCACACCTGGACCAACATCACCATGCGATGGGAGGAGTCGGTCCACAGACTGCCCTTTCCACTGAAAAGACGAGTTTTCCCCGTGCTGCAGATTACGGCATCGGATGAGAGCCCTGCGGGCCATGCGGAATTCATGGTTGTGCAGATTGCTCTGCGGGACGAGGACGCTCCGGGTCGGTACGATGCGGTTCTGGGTGCCTATACGAGCGTGGAGAGGCTGCGTCAGACGGCAAATGGGGTGGAATGGATCATGGGCACCGTTTCTGATGCGGGAGGCATGTTGCCGGGCGTGGTGCAGAGACGGGCCGTTGCTGGCCAAATCGCCAAGGATGTCGACATGTTCTTGCGTTGGATCGCCGAGGAGAGGGAGAAACCCAACAAGGGAGTTGAGCCGAGCAGCAGCAAACATGCCCAGCAACAAGCTCAACTTGGGAATCCAGTTTGGCAGCAGAATGGGAAGCAGACTGGGAGGCCGACTTGGATGCAGACTCGCAAGCGGACTCGCAAGCGGACTCGCAAGCAGACTGGGAAGCAGACTGGGAAGCAGACTGGGAAGCTGGCTGACGACAAGACACCTGAGCAGACGGCCCAGCCCAATGACCAAGCAAGTCGACCGCAAATTCGGCAAAAATAGGAACAGGTCATTCTACGGATTTCCAAGGAGTGCAGACGACTTGTTCAACATTCGGTTTGGGAAAACGCTCGCAAGGTTGTCGACGATATGTGCGGAATGCATCAGCGTCAGGGTCAGCGAATGTTTGAAGACGTAATGGTCCGGTTGTTGGAGAACGTCATGTTTCGATAGAGATACAGCGCGTTTTTTTTTTTTTTTTTTTTTTTTTTTTTTTTTTTTTTTCCTTCTTTTTTTATCCAGTCAGTCTATTTGCGAAAATGGACTGGATTGGTTGCAAGCGTTCCTTTAGGATGTATTTCTTTTTTTCTTTTTGATCATTTCGGTTGCTCAAACCCGAGGCAGCTGCCTCGAGCAGGACAGTCCTTGGCACCTGCCAAGTTTGACAAGCGGACATGAGAGGCAAGCCACCAGGGGCAAAAAGGGGGGGGGGGGGGGGGGGGGG
>SRPV01000617.1:0-16225 GCA_018360135.1 Claviceps sorghi | reverse complement strand
TTTGGGGGGGGGGGGGGGTGGTTGCGCTTCTCGTCATGGACTTGGGCGTACCGTGCGGGTACATGGCCGGCGGCCCGGGCCCGGCGTGGCACGGACGAGGCCGACGCAGACGGGGGGCTTAGAGAGACCGTGACGAGGCCCGCGGGCGGACAGTCGCGTGATGCCCGGCGCGAGCCGACGACGCATGTGTCCCTCGCTGGTTTCCAGAACAGAGCAGGGATTCCCCCCCTCTGGCGGCGACGCACACGAAACAAGCCCGCGTGATGGGCTTCCGCACGCCACCTCGTTTAGAGACACGGTGTTGAATTCCTTGTTTGATGCCCGTTTTATGCTGTTCCTGTTCATTTTTGGACATGACCTTCTTCCAGTCATGTTCCGCCTGGGGACATGCAGCATGAACAAGTATATTGACCTATGACAGGCAGTAAATTTAAACATATTATATATATATACCAAAAAAAGTAGATGAATATTTTTCGGCACAGGGGAAAAGCTTTGGTCGGGAGAGCTGGCTGGGGAAGCGCAACGACGGCTTGGGCGGATGTGCGTGCTGCTGCCGTGTTGGGGGCCGTGTCTGTGCACCCATCATGTTTCACGACAGCCGGGGTGGATGGAGGGAAGGGCAAGATGGTAGAAGAGAAAGAGAAGAACAAAAAGAAGGGTAAAAGAAAAAGCAAAGAAGACACGCGACGGCTTCCACGTCCGCACGACACCCGGTATTTACATGGCCCGCGCCTCAGGCCCAAGCCCGGGTCTCAAAAGCACCACCACTATTTCAACACACACTGGCTATGCTTTTACTAGTTTATTTGCCAACTCTAGCTTCATGTGACTAATAAAGGCGAGGCATTTTTCATGATATGCCTTGGAAGGAGCGTAATCTACAGCAATATGCTATGCCCAACTCCACGGACACTTTTCCCATATGAATATACACGTTTTAAAGTCGTTGAAAACCATTAAAAACCTCCTGTTGCATGCATCATGCAGGAGTAGAGGGGGATTAAATAAGAAACAAGAGAAGGAAAAAGAAGAAAACAAGAGAAGGAAGAAGAAGAGAAAGAGGTAGCAGGAGAAGAGAGAGAGAGAGAGAGTGTGTGTGTGTGTGTGTGTGTGTGTGTGTGTGAGTGAGAGAGAGAAAAGATGACACGCGCCCTGCAAAACTGCATGTGCCGGTTACCTCAACGAGGCCCGTTGCCAAAGGCGCCGCAGCCGAGATATAACCTCTAGACAGAGATGCCGGTGCAGTCAGGGAAACCAAGGGCTCTCTGCAGACATTGAACAGCATTTTGGCCACTCACCACGTTGACCAAGCACTGCGTAACGGCGGACGCGGCGTACGGAGCGATGGCGGTGGTACATGACGCAACATCGGACACGAGTTGCCCAGAGTTAGAGTTGATGAGATTTAGACAAGAAGCGGGTAGTTGTGTGATGCAAGTCGCACCCAACTCATTTCGCAAGCAGGAGACGACATTGCTAGGAATGACCTGCAGGAGGCACGCCGGCACCTGGCCACTGGTGGCAATCGATCCCAATGCCTCCGTACATTTTTCTATCTGCGTTGCGAGGCCGGTGGCGGCGGTACCGATACTTCCAAGACCTCCGAGACCTCCGCCGCCGATCTGGATATTCCCGATCTCAGCGCAGGCATCAGGGAGCCCGGCACAGACTTTATTCCCAGGAGGGCATGTCGGAAGGTTCAGAATAGTGGTGGGGTTGGGCACGGCGGTGGTCAAGTCGGCAATGATGGAGCTTATCTGGGGCAAGACGCTTGAGAGGACTTCGGTGGGCAAGGCAGTAGGCGCAGTAGTGGGCACATCGGTCGGAAGGATACCCGTAGGCAAGGCGGAGCTCAGGTCGCCAATGATAGAGCTTATCTCGGGCAAGACGCTTGAGAGGATGCCGGTGGGCGCAATAGTAGGCACATCGGTCGGAAGGATACCCGTAGGCAAGGCGGAGCTCAGGTCGCCAATGATAGAGCTTATCTCGGGCAAGACGCTTGAGAGGACGCCGGTCGGGGGGATACCCGTAGGCAAGGCAGAGCTCAAGCCGCCAATGATGGAGCTTATCTCGGGCAAGACGCTTGAGAGGATGCCGGTGGGCAATACGCTCGAGGATAGGATATTCGTTGGCACAACATTCGTTGTCGTCGGCAGAACGACCGTAGAGAGGGTATTCGTAGGGATAATGCTAGTAGAGATGCCAGCGGAGGTGAGTGAGCTGACGAGGCTGTCGGTTGGCACAGGAAGTACGCTGGAACCACCGCTAGTAGAGATGCCAGCAGAGGTAAGCGAGCTGAGGAGGCTCTGGGTGTTGGTTGGCACAGGAAGTACGCCGGAACCACCGCTAGTAGAGATGCCAGCAGAGGTAAGCGAGCTGAGGAGGCTCTGGGTGTTGGTTGGCACAGGAAGTACGCCGGAACGACTGCTGGTGGGACGGCCACCGTTGTTGTTGTTGCCGCCGCCGTTGTTGTTGTTGTTGCCGCCGCCGTTGTTGTTGTTGCCGCCGCCGTTGTTGTTGTTGCCGCCGCCGTTGTTGTTGCCGCCGCCGTTGTTGTTGTTGTTGCCGCCGCCGTTGTTGTTGCTACCCCCGTTGTTGCCGTTGTTGCCGCCGCCGTTGGGAAGGCCGCCGTTGTTGCCGTTGTTGCCGTTGTTGCCGTTGTTGCCGCCGCCGTTGGGAAGGCCACCGTTGTTGCCGCCGCCGTTGTTGCCGCCGTTGGGAAGGCCGCCGTTGTTGCCGTTGTTGCCGCCGCCGTTGGGAAGGCCACCGTTGTTGCCGCCGTTGGGAAGGCCACCGTTGTTGCCGCCGTTGGGAAGGCCGCTGGCACCGCCACCGTTGTTGCCGCCGTTACCGCCACCGTTGGGAAGGCCACCGGCACCGCTAGCACCACTTCCGGGATTTCCACCAGCTCCAGCACCAGCTCCGGCACCACCAGCTCCGGCACCAGCACCACCAGCTCCAGCACCAGCTCCGGCACCACCAGCTCCGGCACCACCAGCTCCGGCACCAGCACCACCAGCTCCGGCACCACCAGCTCCGGCACCACCAGCTCCGGCACCACCAGCTCCGGCACCAGCACCACCAGCTCCGGCACCACCAGCTCCGGCACCAGCACCACCAGCTCCGGCACCACCAGCTCCGGCACCACCAGCTCCGGCACTAGCACCACCAGCTACGGCACCAGCTCCGGCACCAGCACCAGCTGTTCCAGGAAGCCCGCCAGATCCTGGTATACCGGTAACAAGTGGACATGCACAGGTGTTGGTTTGGGTTTGAGAAGTCAGAGTAACAGGAGCAGGCTTGGCGAGAGAAAAGGTGGCCAGGGTCCCACATGGAGCATAGCTGAGCGCAACGTGCGGTTAGCCAACAAACAAATTCTCACAGATGGGACTAATTTTACACAAGAGTTCAGCATACCTTGATGTTGTCACGTTTTCCGTATGCGTAACGATAGTCACGGTGTTGATGAAACCAGCCTTGGTAATGTGAAGGGTCTCGCCTTGGCAAAACACAATGTCGGTCGGCGCAGCAAAGCTCGTGGATAGCGAGACAGCGATCTCCGTCAACACCCTGACGGGTCGGACGTTGAGGGTTGGGACGGGTCGCTCATCGGGGACCGGCTTGGCAAGGACTGAGGCATGTCTCGCAGCCAGGAGCGAAGCGAGGCATGCTAGTCTCCGCGCCATAATTTCCCTTTTGCAACCACGTAGAAGTGGTTTGACAGACTGGAGAAAAGATAAGGAAGGGCGAAGTGAGTGTTCACTCAATATAAACTGCCCCACAAATAAAGAAAGCAAAGAGGCAGGAAGGAGGAAGATGAGATGAGGCTGTTCTGATGAGGGAGCTGTTGTACATTCAGAAGCGACGACATCCGTTGTTATATAGCAGTCGAGT
Organism: Claviceps sorghi; assembly: GCA_018360135.1. NCBI lineage: Eukaryota > Fungi > Ascomycota > Sordariomycetes > Hypocreales > Clavicipitaceae > Claviceps > Claviceps sorghi. The sequence goes on along the minus strand of SRPV01000617.1, from coordinate 12,328 downwards.
TGCATTCTAGCTCAATTTACTTTTGCCCTTGTCATCGAAGAGAACGAAATGGCAGCTTCGTCGAATCGACATCATCATTTTCCCAGTATACGCAGAATACAAGCGACGGATCCGCCGCCGTCGCCGCCTCCAAGTCGTCTGTTCTCCATTGCTCCATCGCCACGATGGGAATCAAGGAATCATGACAAGACATTGACCTCGGAGGGGGGGGGCATGTAGAATCCACTCGTTCGATCAATAGTGCGATGTGGTTTTCGACCGTGCTGGCGAAATCACCATCTCTACATTCGGGTCCTCGGGGGCGCTGAACCGAGAGCCTCGAGCAAGTCTCTATTCCCGATGCAGTTTTCCGCGGTGGTCGCAAGAGGAAAAGGATCGTATGAGGGTATCCCATTTTTTTCTTTCTCCTCTTCTGCTCATGCCGTCGTCCTTGGGTAGACGGTTTTTTTTTTCTTTTTCTTTTTCTTTTTTTTTCTTTTTGAGTTGAGGCCAATTTAGACGCAACTGAGATCCACGGTACCGTTGCCCTAGGAGTTTTTGTTAGAAAGAGTCAATGGCTCGATTTGGGATTGCAGAAGCTAGCGCGAGAAACAAAACAAGAAAAGAAAAAGAAAAAAAAAAGAAAAAAAAAAGAAAAAAAGAAAAAAACTGAAAGGACTATTTGGATGAGCTAACATCTCCATGATTAGCGCTAACGTGCTAACTAAACTTACTTTGATCGTACAACGCCGCGCAGCATTGTGCTGTTGAAGCCTAGGCAGTCGAACGTGACATGAACATGGACAGGTGCCGCGGAACGGATAAACCTGATAAGAGAATACATTCACATTATCGAGTTTGTTGAACTTCCCGAGGCAGGGCCTGAACCAGTTCTGCAGAGTCGAACAGCCAAGCAAACCAGGAAAACCTGCTTGCCGCCCGCTCCCGCCATTATCCCCTATGTCTGGCTCTCTCTTGCTTTCTAGGAGGCCATATCTTGGAAAAGTTATGCACTGCACCATTCCGAATCCAGTTGAGCAGTTCAAATAATGAATGTAAATTGAATGAAAGCTTTTTTAAATCTCTTTGTTTATTTTTTATTTTTTTTCAAAAAAAAAAAAAAAACATATCGACAAGTAGGGATGGGGGAAAAGAAAAAGAAAAAAAAAGACAAATCGAAATGATTCGCCATTACTTCCACGTCACGCCGTCAAGAGTCTAGCTCGGAATCTTCAAAGAGTGGCGACGGAGAGGAAAATGGTTTTGCGTGCCAATCAATGGCTGTCAGCTCTACCGAAGCTGCCCAGCGACGATGAAGAGGCTGGCGAGGCTGGCGAGGCTGGCGAGGTGGAAGAGGCGGAAGAGGCGGAAGAGGCGGAAGAGGCGGGAACCAAGGAGCGGAGACTGGGGACCAAAACGGCAGCATGATATCACGCCTAGTTGCCGCGGTCATTATTCCCGACTGCCGAGCAGAGGCGAGCGAGCTGGACGTAGTCTGGCAGCGTGGAGAAGGGGAGAGAAAGGAAAGGAGAGGCACTGAATCGCGTTTGTTGGGGAGACTAGCGCCATAACGGCGACTGCCACCGTTTTAGCCTAGATGAGGGCTAGAAAGAAGAGGGAGAAAGACAGGGAAACAGGAAAGAACAAAAATCACATGAGCAGAATGGGGAAAAATAGAATAGAGTTTCGACCGGTCTGTCGATGGTTTGAAATCGGGACGGCTCTTCGTGTGGCGTGCATCCGCGCGTTTCTTGGCGTCTGCGTGCACGTGACTACACGTGCAGCAATTTGCATCATCCTTGGACCTTTGTTGGTAGAATACTCATGTAGGTAATTGAAGAAAGATGAGTCTTGCTGATACCGAAGTGTAGCCTCCTCAGTATGTATTCAAGAGGGAAGTCGAACGAAGGATGCCTCCTTCCTTGTCTAAAGACCCGCGCAGTACTTGCGCCCACTTATTTCCGCTGTGTCAGCGGTTTCCACCGGGCAGAATCTGCTTCCGGCCGGCAATAAAGGACTGGACAATAAAAAAAAAACTAGCGGTTGTAGCAGATCCTCCGCCCACTAACCCTGTTCATACGCACAAAAGCGAGGCAAAGGACAGAAAAGAAAAGAAAGCAACAGAACGTAAGCATCCACGGAGAGAATATAAACGCACATTATTGAACGCACAGCCGTAACTAGGCCTAAAACGGATAAAATACGCGCCCACCTATTTTGTTGCCAAAAAAAAAAAAAAAAACTTGGGACATTTTTTAATAAGTGTTCTCCTCACCCGCATCACCGCGTCTCCGATCGCGGCCTTGACTGGGAAGATGCATGGAGGAATTCTTTAGGAATAAACACGCCATGTTGCGTAGAACCTCAGAAGTCACTCTACAGCGGGAAATAGAAATAACATAAGTAAACAAGTAAACAAGTAAATAAATAAATAAATAAATAATAAACAAGCTAGGTATTTATCTGTTTTGGACATGGTTGCTGCCGTGCGTTCATGTCCTCGCTTATCGATCCCGGCACATGGGACATTGCTTTCCGAGGCTGCGTCGGAGAAATTGTCGGTGGGTCAATCGACCTGTCATAAAATCAGAAACGATCCATCTCTAGTACGCAGAAAAAAATCGTATCGGCGAGTCGAAGGCATTTGTCTGAATCGGACACCGGAAGGGTGGGGTTCGAATCGTGATTTTGGGCCTCTCTCCCTCTCGACGTATATTGCGTATGTACATACAAACAGTTACCCACCGTTCAGTCAGACTCATGAGCACCAGACATGACATTCCTTGTCGACGGCCTCCCCAACGCTCCTAACTTGGCCTCATGCCGGCCACAGACTATCTAGTACTTGGCTTGCGGTTCAATAGCGTATGCCCGCCCACTCGTCGAACCTGTAGCCTTTGCCATGAACTGTTTTACATTTTCTGGTGATTTTTCGATCCGAGAGGGGGCCTTTCTAGCTCCGAGCGAGAGCACAAAGGCCCCTTGTTCTCCTGTTGGGATTCGAAGCAGAATAATCTCACTCTCGTTCTTATTTTCTTCTGCATCTTCCTCCTCGTCCTCGTTCTTTTTTTCTCCTTTTTAAAAAAAGAAAAAGAAAAAAAGAAAAAAAGAAAAAGAAAAAAGAAAAAGAAAAGGCTCTGCTTGTGTTAGCGTAACTTTTTTTTTTTTTTTTTTAAAAAAAAAACCCATATAAAATTCTCCCAGAGCCAAAGTATGGAGCACATGCCCGATCATGCAGACACGAGTCGAAAACCCCCCTCTTTTCATCACCTAAACTTGGTGACTAGCCTCTTATAGAGTCGCGGAATGGTCCATCTCGTGGCCACACCCGCCGCAATAAGTTTAACCACTCTTCGCCATATCCCAGCTCAGCAGCGTCAAGGGCAGGAGATCGAATCGTAAGAGCCCCTCGTTAGAGTTTCAACAGGCTTTGCCTTCGTCACAAGGACCCAGCCAAGCTCGAATCCGTGCGCCTCGCAGAATGCCGAGTCGACCTCCATTCCTTTCCCTTCCGGCAGGGATAAGGCCGAGCCATGGGCTTTTCCACACTTTGAGGGTTGCGGTGCCACAAAAAGGGGGGAAAAAAAAGGAAAAAAGGAAAAATGCCAAGAGGTCTGGAACGAACAGAACACGAGAGTGCATTTTCACAGAAAAGGCCTGAGACTGGGTCCGCGTTAGTGGCGAGACGAGTATCGCGTCGTCGCAACGAGACGGGGATGCTGGAGAGAAACATGTTCTTGGCCGGGTATCAGCTATCCGCCCTGGCCGACGCGGTGCGACTCATCCGATATGTGTTGCAGGACACGGCACGTAAATCAAGACTCTTGCCCGAAAATCAGGAAACAGTTCGTGCAAGACGGAGTCGGTACACATGCACCTCCAGGAGAGGTGGCCACCACTCTGACAGCTGAGGTCGGCTCATGATAGCAGGCTTGCGAGGGAGGTCAGGGCCGAGCAACAGATTAGTTGGAAGTGAGCCCATTGAAGCCTGAGTAGCCAAGGACATCTAGACAACGGGAAGGAGCTTACTTATATGCCTTTTGTATCACGAGAGATTGTGCAGGAAAACACGCACCACAGTGTCACAAATCACACAAAGGAGCGGAACAACAAAGAACGGATTGATCAGTGAGATTCCTCCAGTGAACCAGCCTGCGTAGGCTTTGTAGTTTGCTCCATGTCGGTTTTGAATGCAAAACATGAGCTGGCGGTTTGAGGGTAGGGGCCCCTACATACATCTAAGTAAAGTAGGTACTTAGTTACTTACCTACCTAAGTACTTACCTTAAGTACATTAGGTAGGTATGTAGATATGTACAGTATGTATGTATAATAGTTTGTGCGCCCGCACATTATTTGATACGCACGACAAGCGCTTCGACATATTGTATCGAGACATATTTGCTTGAGAATATTGGTGACAAGTCTTCATTTAAGGGGCCCGACTGTGAAGTGGAAGGCTGCCTATGCAAAAAGAAGTATGAGTTGAAATACAAGACGGGACCAACAAGACTTCCCGTCTGCCTTTGACCAAAAATTAACCAGTCCGCGCAATCCATTAATGTGGTGGAAATTTGCTGCCCAATGCTCTTTCGTCCATCCAGCCTTTTCCCTTTTGCTTCAAATAGCTCTCTAGAATTGCGATTTCTCTCCCAGTTCGACTTTCTACCTCTTTCGTATACAGCGCCTCAAGACAGAAAAAAAATATAAACAAATAATCCACCAAAACATAAATATACAAAGGGAAATAGGGTATGGCTCATCCTGCAATGCTCATGTTCGTCTTCTCATGTCGTGGTGTAAATACACAGCTAATTTTTGACCAGTTTTGCTGAACTTGTTAAGAGGTGTCAGCAACTAAATTGAAATTTCGGGCTCATCATGCTTCACAGCATTTGCGCCGAAACCAGTTGGTCGTTCTTGTCTGTGCGCGTGCACAAACGTAAAAAAAAAACAAAAAAAAAGAACAACAACAACAACAAAAAAAAAAAAAAAAAAAAGGGGGGGGGGGGATAGCAAATACTTCGACGCGCCGTGCGCGCGCAAAAATTACCGCTCTATTCTCGACGGGGGAGGAGGAGCTTGCCAGCCATTGATATATGCCATCAGACCCATGCCGATCAGCACCACTCCAATCATGGACGCATAGGGCAATCCATCTTGAAGTAACTCATAACGTGAGCTAAGGCCTCTTTGTGATGAAAGGGGGGTGATTGTGTTTGTCCTTGATAACGTCTTGCCATCGTCCGATTCGTCCTTGGCCATCACACCTTCGTCAATGGTCACGTCGGAGGACACGCGTTGCACAGCCGCGGCAGGTGCGGGTTCGTCCCCAAGCATGTCAATTAGCGTGATTTTAGTGCGACATGATTGTGATTGTGATCGTGCTCGTCGTCTCTCCTCAACAGCAACCCGCTTAGCCTCTTCTGCGCGAAGTTGCACAATCATCTCCGCCAAGGACTTTCGACTTTCATCCCTTTCGGTTTCAGCGAATTCACATCTGTGTCTCAACTGCTCAAGCTGGTCCCGCATGTCCCTCATCTGTTCGTCCATGGTGTCAATCCGGTTTTGCAAGGAAGCTTCCACATCATAAACCGAGCCCGCCGCATGAGTTTCTTGTGACTCGGGCACAAGCTCTAAGGGCTCAATGTCCCCCTTGGCAGCATCACTCGTGGGTTCTGAGGTGAATTCAACTGCAGGATCGTCATCATTCGTCGAAGCAATCGATCCATTCACCTGGACATGGGCGGTTAACTCCAGACGTTTGGCAAGGTCTTCGGCGAGCTCACGAGCCTCGCGTTCCTTTCTAAGCATCTCTTCTAGCTCACGCATTCGTGCTGTTTGCGTATCGATATCTCGTTTTGCATTCTTGAGCGCTTCAGTGAGCTGGATAATTTGGTTCAGGTTCTCCTGTCGGACAGGTTGAGCAGAGTTCGGTGGACCAGATTTCGACCTGTCGCTTGATCCACGTTTTAGAGACGGAACATCTGGCTTTTCCGGTAAAGGCTGCTGCGGTGGTGGCGCTGGTGGTTCCGAGAATCGCGCTTTCGCGTCGGATCTGAATGGAAACCTTCCATTGATTGAAGGCTGAGGCTGTTGAACTTTTCCAGTATCGGGCACCTCGAGTTTCTCTAAATCTTTGACGTCTGCTTTGGTGAGTAAGGTGTGAACAAATTGATTCGTCCGCCCCAAGTCCTGGGCTTGAAGCCTCGCATTGCGCATCTCGGTCTGCCCAGACATTAGTATTGCGCCACAAGTCAAGACTTGGTAGGTAAAAAAGGGGGGAAGGGAGAGAAAGAGCGGACGTACCGATAATCGCTTTAGGATAAGATCTGTCGCGATTGGAGCCAAGAAGAATGATTTTTGTGGCGGAATGTTATTGGCTTGGGTATTTACCGGTGCGTTGCCAGCCATTACCCTGTTACCGTAATTGCCCGTTCCCGCATTGCCACCAACCCGACCACGCATCTGAAGTGGCCCATTTGGTATCATCATCGTCCCATTGGCTGGGTCAAGATCGCCAAAACTCATGTCCAGAACATTGTTGGTGTTGCTCGGGAACCCCGCATGCTCGACCTTGGCGGCTACTTTGTGATGGACGACTGTCTTTTGGTCCTCACTCACGATATCGATTCCGAGCTCCAAGTGATCAGCAGTCTGAAGTTCATGGGGGTCTGATTCGCGATTTTCAGGAGAGAGGCGGGATCCATTGACAAACGTGCCGTTTGACGACTTGACATCTCGAATGTAAATTTTCCCATTTCGCTCCGCGAATATTTCTGCGTGTTGTCTGGATAGAACCTTGCTATCAAAGTATCCGTTGGTAGGAGTCGGAACAGTCTTTTGATTTGTCTGTCGACCAATTCTCAAGCAGTCGGGATGGAACGGAACAACTATAGTTTTCCTTTCGAATGTGCCATTCAGCGATGACAGATACAGGACAGGTTGGGCGGGGGGCAGTTGTTCGCCGCTCATTGGACCACGCATCGTGTGCTGCGGCTGCGGCTGCGGCTGCTGCTGCTGCTGCTGTTGCTGCTGCATGACATGATTCTGAACAGCCATGGGCTGAATGCCGTTATGAGAGGCCAGCATGCCGTTCTGCCGATTGTGAGGGAATCTCGAGTAGTCAGGTTGTGAGTCCTGTTTGCCAGACGACCAAGGACCTTTCGGCTGGGATCGTTTGCGCGACCCTGTTGAGGCAGACCACTGGCTGAGGTCGGACACACCTGTAAAGGCTGTACCGTTTGATCGAGAACCATTCGTGGCAACAGATGTATTGGAGGAGGTGGACGAGCCAGAATTGGTTCTTGAAAGCTGCTTCCGCGGCGCGAACATTCCTCTCACGTCGTCGGGGTCCATTGAGTTGTTTCCCCTAATACTCCCCCATGCTGGCCGGGAAATCGGAGGGAAGGACGGAGGGCTAGCTACTGCAGTCATAAGGCAGGTTCAGCCGTGATTTCTGTCGACGAGGCGACACGCTTTGTGGTTGTGTTTGTAATAGCACCTCGTCAGACAATGATAGGACAGAACCTGTAAATCGTCTGTCATTGACTGCCGCCACATCCGCCGTCCTTCCAGCCACTATCGGGTTCGAGTGGTGGGGAAAGCTTCAATTACCACGACGTAGCTTCGCAGGTCGTGATGTCGATGGGCGTGTAGGGGATTGTGAAATCCTAATTATCGATCAACATGTCAGCGTTGGCCGTAGAACGTCGGGCAGGCCCGCTGCACCCAGTGACTTCGCTGATGATAGGCAGGAGCGACTACCGAACGAGCCATTAAGTTTTTGTGCAGTAATGAAGGTGTGACCTACCGGGAGAACGCTCAACCTAACCGCGATGGCATCTGCTGGCGCGTTCGTGTGTTAGGGAGCTGGCGTGGAGAGCGTTGAACCAGACGGGAAATTGAGAGATTGAGCCTGGCTGCAGCCCCCGTCCTTCCCGCTAAGTGCTGCCGGGTGCGATGTGTTCAGAATATTGGGAGTCATGTACAGTGTCGCACGTCACGTGGCACTTTATCACCCACTGAGGACCGTCTGCCAAAAACTACGATATACTATCGTCTACTGAGAGCGCATAGATTGATCTGGCTCTGTTTCAATCCGAGGAGACTTGAGTGACTTTGCAATCGCTTGCTCGATCCATCGATGGCTCATGATCATTACCTGTCCACGTGATGGTTATGACAGTGTCGATGATATTCAAATCCAATGCTTACTGTGTGGGCAAAAATGGGCTGGAGTAATATTATTCCGCACCATCTTCTCCATCCAATCATGGTTAGCAGCTTTCTCAGGTCTCGGTTTCGCAAGAATGATACAGCGGCAATAACTCATTGAAGCGTCCGCTCAATCCATATCTCATCCTCGGTCGACGGATTTCGAGTTGGCCTGGTAGCTTCGACGCAGGATGCCTCCTGTTGCAGCAGTTACCACTGGTGGCCAACATGGGCCGACCAATTTTGACAAATGTATGTGTGATCATATGGCTGCTCAACGAATTTCAATGATGGAACGGCTGACCAACCCATTACAGTCAAGATGGGTGCCATGATGGGTGGAAGTATGCTTAGACGCCCCATGAATCTGCCGGTCGTATTTCCTGCTGACATTTTACAGCTGTGGGAGTCATAATGGGATTTATCTTTGGTATGAACTTGCCCGCCTTGCCCGCCACGGGCAAATCCTGGCACGAGCTGCTAACTTTTGGTAGGAACCGTCAACATTTTCCGATATGGCGCTGGTACGCAAGGCATTATGAGAACACTTGGACAGTATATGGCTGTATCTGGAACAACCTTTGGGTAGGATTCAAGACAACCTGTCGCAATTTACCAATATACGCTTACGTTTGCGAATTGACAGTTTCTTCATGTCCATCGGCTCCGTAATCCGATCAGATGCCGACCCCAAACTCCACGAAATGTACAGACGCGCACAACGGCGACCGATCGTCATGATGGCAAACTCTGCCTGGCGAAGAACTTGAAGAGCTGGAAAACACTTGCGTAGTCTAGAAAGGTCCGGTTGGGACGGAAGTCGTGTGTTATGAACTCTTGGACAGCGTCAAAACTCGGGTCGGTTGACAATTGCTTCTCTAGATTAGCGGGTTCTTACGGACTTTATGATCTATCAAATCTTTTTTCTTGTCGGGTTCGTTGGGCAAGTGCGTGCGAGACCCATAGAAACCATTGTTTTGCTCCCCACTATATTCAAAAGCGATTGGTGATGGACCTAGCTCTCTTCCGGAGTTCCCGTACTTGAGCGAGGCGGCCGGACTCTGAAGTCTCATCGTCCGAGGCTTTTGAGATTGCTGTCACGGTTGCCATCAGTTGCGGTCACGTCCGACCTATTGGTACCATGTCGCGACACCCGCTGAAATCAGCAAATCTCGGTGCTTGCAGAACGTCGGGCCGGGTGAATTCGAAGGCGGACTTGTCGGCTAGCGTTGCGTCTTTCCAATGTATGGACTCGATATTTGTTCTTTTCTACTGGTAGACCTTGGAACCCTCACTTTATAGTGGGACAGCCAACTGCCGAGTGACCCATGTAGCAAAATCTGCTATTCCTCATAGCACGAACGCATTCAACACGGCATTAACGCAGCGCGGTACAGCACTAGCATTACTAATAGCAATGGTTTTCCCATATGCCACCCGCAAATTTGTACGAAAAGGCATGGAATTTTTTTCCTGTAAGACCTCAACGCAAACTGGCTTGATGCGTGCGTAAGCAATTCCTGCGATTTCGAAAGAAGGAAGGGTTTCTACAGGGAAGTGTGTAACAGGCTAGAATCATACGTAGTTCTTCTGGTCTAGTGTAGATGATATGGAAAAGACAGTAAATGCAGCACTTCTCAAGATTCCCATTACTCCTATTGTGGATGATGATAATGCTGGAAAGAACGGTCACAATATAATACTTGCGGGTTTGATTCGTCATGCTGCGCCCGCAAAATTTATATGCGGATGTCACCCATTAAAAATTTTGTAAAATAGGTCTACGAGTGCTTCGTTGCTTCGTCTTCTACGTCATTGTCTTTTGCGTCATCGAGTTGTTCGGCTTCGTGTTCTTCTCTCGTATATCCTTGTTTTTTTTTTTTTTTTTTTTTTTTTTTTGCGGAGCTGAAGAACTAGTTCATGGGCATCTATGCTGACGTAAAAAAGCCATAACCGATATTGTCAAGTATGATATACCCCGGTGCGGAGAGTCTAACCAGCAACATGACTCGAGATGGAAGGGGTTAGCGAAATGAAGCTACATGGTTGGCCAGGCGTGTGGGTGACAAAACTCAGCTCCATCATCAGCCGTTCTTGTTCCTGGACACAGGGTGCCCGGTCGTCATTCTAGGTTTCGCTGCTGGCAAACGTTTGTCGGCTCTCGCCAGACCAGCCTCAAGGCACGACCACCCCAGCTCTTCGACTCTTCGACTCTTCGACTCTTGCACAGGGAGGACAACGTGGCCTGGTGGCTGATGCCCATATTTTATATTGCTTATTTTAATTTTCAAGTCTAGAATGGTCAGATGTCTCTTCGTTTCGCGGCGACTAACGAACAGCATGTCTGGGACCGCCCCTGCGTCGGTGTCGGGGAGTTGACCCGCAGCCGGCCAAGCCGCTTGTTGAAGCCGGCTTCGGCTCCTCGGAATTCAAGATTGGTGACGAAAGGGTCCGTGAGCCGATCGTACCAAGACTGAGTTGGGAGGTGCCTTATCATATAGGAGCTGAGCTGTGGCAGATGTCTTCGTATGTACAGTGGTGGCCCGATGTATGTAGTTAAAGAGGTATTGTAACCGATTGTTTCTAGGTTAGCTAGAAACTAGTAATGAAGTTATTTTAATACGGTGACGATATAACTATACCGGACTCACTAAATTCGAAATACAGTACAACCCTTGAATGATTACAAAACCGTGACTTTACAGGGGTGATTAGACCAATCAAGCGTCGCTTCGGAAATTACGCTTACATGGTTAGGGATCTAGGGGTACATAGGCTCCCACCTTATTTATATAGGCTGATTAGTACCTATAGATGCTGGTCAATACTTGCAGCATTATGCAGATGACCCGGCTATCTCCCCCCCGCAGGTCACGTGTGTAAGGCCGCTAAAAAGAGGGGCTTGTACCGCCTTTGCAATCATTCAAGGGGTGTATTGTATATTAGCTGAACGAAAAAATACAATACGATGGACTATAAAAACAAAGACGTACGATATTACATTTATACAGTGCAGCTCATGTAGGGAGTAGAAGTACGTTGCACAACTACATGTACACCCGTTTGATTTTAGACAGGCATGTACATACTGTATGTACAAGAACCTCGACTTAGCGACCGAGCGAACATGAGCTCGCGAGAAGGCGAGAGGTTGTTAGGTGAAGAATAGGCGACCACATAAGTATGTATAGATACATGCACCTTAAAGTCCATAGTAATGCGTCAATGAATTGTAATTCCAGAGGTACTTACCGATTGGTCCAATTATCCCTGCAAAGTGAATTCGTAAAAATAATACAAGGATTGTACTGTGTGTGGATGTGTGTGTTGTGTTGTACGATGTGTGCATTTGCGCCCCCAAAGGGATAGTTCCGTGTTCCGACGTGCAGTTCCGACATGACACGACACGAAACGTAACGCGCATACCATGGTAGCACAAAGTAGGTACCTAGATACCTACCAGGTAGTCAGTTACCCAGCCAACCTGATATGCATGACTCGCTGCAGCATCTACGGGCCTTCCGTCTACTCTTGGAATGATCTTACTTAAAGTACATGTACATACTGTACATACAGTCTGTGGAATAATGGGTTTAGTTTAGCTAAAGTACTATAACTAGATTTAGTCGGTCAAACGCAGGTTACACGGTCTACGCGTTAGTGTAATTTAATTACCAGTTCCAATTTCAACCAGATAAGGTCGCTTTGCAATACCTTGGTTTAACCAAAAAACATGATGCCCCCTCACTGTATGTAATATACCTACTTACCTCCTACCTGCCTAGTACCTGCCCGTAGGTACTTAAGTGGGTGTAGATAAGTACCTACCTAGGTACTTACTTTAGGTAAGTAAGTAGGGAGGTACTCATCGAGGTGCTCAGTAGCCGCTGCGTGGCATGACGTCGACCTCGTCAACGTGCAGTCATCACATGCGACAAAACATGAGTTTCTTGCTTGTATGTACAGTACAATCCTTGAATGATTATAGGTCGTGACTTGGCAGGGGTGATTAGGCTAATCAGGCGTTGCTTCGGAAATTGCAATAACATAGTCCCTAGTTAAAAAGAACATTAAGCTAAGTGTAATTTTAATACAAAAAAATGTACCTATAAGCCCTAGTTAATACCCTAAAT
>SRPV01000616.1:0-16228 GCA_018360135.1 Claviceps sorghi | reverse complement strand
TTTTAAAAAAAAAAAAATAATGGTGCAGGGTGTGAGCATGGCGCAGCCGACGCAGGTGATCTGCCATCATGCGTCAAGGTATTTATTTGTTTATCTGCTGTCCGTGATATGGATTGAAACCATCGGCCGTTGAATCTGGGGTCCCCTAACCGCCCCACCCGTCATCAATGTCGTGCGACCAGTAATGATTCGGAAGCACGGTTCTTGTAATATAATGCGAACATGCCGCGTCGTATTATTCATTGGCCATATCTCGTCGGACTTTGCAGGCCAAACTGATCTTGGAGCTACTTGTCATTCTGTCCGACCTCGTTTTCTTTGATTATTTTTGCGGTAATCCAACAAGTGGCCTGGAAGATCAAACCCAATCCACCTACCTACCTACTTCCTACTTACCTACCCACCAACCTTTGTAGGTATCTACTCGACAGGACCGCTCAGCAGAGCCAACGGCTGCAATCAGCTGGTTCTGGTTGCCGGTGGGGCACTTACCGCCTTGGCCTTTTGAAGCAACGTGAGGAGCAATCCATGCGCAAGAAAATGGGCAAACGAATCGCAAACATTGGGATGAGTCCACTCCGCCGGAGCAAGATGGTGCTGACTCGTCACAATGAGTTTTGATGAGCTCCGCATCAACACGGTCTCCATGATAGTTTGCTGGTCCTAGTCTCCACGTGTTGACAGTCGCAGCAGCAGTTGAAACATGGCCAAGCCTGGCTCATTTTGATGCTGCATTGACCGTCGGTCACGGGCACACAACGGTCCGTCCGCCGTGAAAAACTCTGGTCTAATTTACTGACAACCATCTCTGGAGGATGTTTTCATCAGCCGTGCGAAGACGAAACAATTGCGATGAAATATGTCTGGAAAATACACTACGCACCTTCTTCGTCGCCTGTGTTCAGTGACACTTGAAGCAGATCGACGCGAGGCTTGACCGCCATGTGATGGAGAGGACAGGAATCTCGAATTCCCACCAGAAATTCGTCGTCGTGTCACAGCGATGATATCCAAATCTTTCTTGAATAGGTTCGAGGTTCGGGAAAATCTGGCTCGAGAAAACCATTATCTCTTCGTTTCTCAGCCGGCTTGCCACGGTGCAAATTCTCGTGACCGAGCATCTTCCAAATGACTTCCAATGGCGCCTTTTCGATCTCAGAGGCTTGGAAAGACAGCTGAGGACACTTTACGGGGAACGCCGCATCAAAAAACAGGGAAATGTCAATCCGACGCTATGCCATTCCATGTGCCCGGAATAATGCCCTGTGCAAACGAGCTCAAGGAGCTGTAAACGGAAAAAAGTGTCAATGCTTTTCAAAATATGGACCACATGTGTTCATAGGCAGACTCGCTTCGACAAAGAGTTGCATACGTCTTGAAAAAAAAAAAAGAGAAACTGATGGCAAGCGATTTCCGCTACTCTTTTACTTTGGCATACTAGGTCTAAAGATGTCGGAGAAAACACTATTCAAACGGCAGGCAAAGAATGCTGTGCGCTGCGATACAAAGTACACGCGTATTGATGCCCGATTTAAAAAGCATTGGAACAGAAATTCTATCTTGTCATGATCAAAGCAAGAGCAACTATGAAACACGCGGCGGGAACCATAATCGAGCGTCCCTCGGACAAAGATGCGGACTTGCTACTTTTCGATTCTTCATTCGCCTTGTTGCAATTCTGCTCAGAGAATTGATCCGTGGACTGCACGAGAATGTTGGTCAGTCCAGAGGTCAGCTCTCGAGATATCTCCTGCGCTTCTTTCGGTATTTTACTGTCCACGGCATTGATTAAATCTTGAGATCTAGTGCTAATGCTGGATATTTGCAGACGAGCTACGTCGCACAGGCCTGCTGCCTTCAGGCCTCCTCTCATCTCCTCGAGGTTACCCGCCAGGCTCTCCCCCAATGCCGTAAGCTCATGAACAGGTCGGATGAGGCGCACGGAGTCGAGAAAATCGATGTTGCCTGTCCCGTTGATTGTGGTTGTCCCAGATTTGAGTGCTGTGAGCAGACCGTTGGAAGCTAGAAGGAGCGGCTCGGGATCGGCAAAGCCGTTGTTGACTGCCACTCGCAGCTTCTCGATGCTTGTTTTGACATTGTCCAAGACGCCCGTGATTGTGGCCAGGTCTCGTCTGAAGACGTGTGATGGGTCGTAGGCCAGCGCCTCGGCAGCAAGGCATAGACAGATGACCGAGGGCTTCATGTGTTATTATGCCTGGGATGCTTGAAGTTCGTCTCTATGCTCTTTGAGTTGTGTTTGGCGGTGGGCAAGGATGGGCCGTAGTGACGTTTGCTTCTTCGTGGCTGTAACAGAATCAGCGAGCTACTCGCAGGCAGCACAACTAATTTCAACAACGTACCGCCTGAGAATGTACAAAGTCAATAGGATGGCAGAGATGTGCTCAAGCTCCGATGATATGCATTCAAAGTTTCTTGACCATGGAGAAAACCTCGTTTACTGGCTTCTTTATACTGTGGTGTTTTGGACTGCTCTCTACCAGCCGAGACTCGAAATGATTTGAATTTGATGACGATGCACAAGTCTCAATTGCGGAGGTAATTTGCAACCATATTCTTCAGCCTCTGTCGCAGGTCGGTAGCAGATGCGATCCATCCACCAGTCACCACGTGCAGAGACGAGACGCATGTGCAATGATGTACCATTGCACATGTGCCGTACGACTTCCGTTACCCACCTTCCATTACACAGAATCAGCGATGACGGACATCCCACGTGGAAGAAAAACACATTGTCGATCGTCGATTGCAATTCCCTTGACATGCGGGGAAGGTTTGACGTCAGTGCGAGATTTGTTCTATCGCGAGAGGCCAAGTCAACACAGACTTCGCAGGCACGAAACTCTGTTGAGGATCACAGGATTCCTAGATTCCACGACGTCACTGGGACAAGGGTAAGCAACAAGTTCTTGACAACAAGTTTCGCATCTCATGCGAAATGTACGTCGTATTTTACGCGTGCCGGGAGGGTTTCCATGGCGTCAAACCGTTGATCGGAGATCAGCCCACCAACACGTGTCTTCAGCAGCCCAGCCGAGGACTTCTCATCTCAGCATTACATAGGCTTATGGGAGTCTGAAGGCTTTTGGTCTATATGTTAGAGGGGGGAAAATGGGAAGAAAAGGGAAAAGTCCGAAACGACCTTGATATACGTGTAATGAACTTTTCGCTTGAAACGCTGCAGCCCCCAGCCTTGTGTAAAAAGTATGAAGACGCTGTGAATCCATCCACATGCGCTCATTTCCGACAAGCCACTTTTTCTGGGTTCCGTGAATGTGGGTTGAGCATATCAACCCCGGAGTGATGATTGGTCTTTATGCTTGCAGCCTGAATTCAATCTCCATCTTCAATGCGCCGCACGGCTGTTTCAGAAGTACCGATCTTGGATAACCAGCGGGCACCACGATGGAAAGTTTATTCTGCTGATTCTCGACGGCCATGTGTCGGCGCCCAGCTTCCCACGTCATCCGCCAGAGTACATGTGCTTCCGTTTCTCGCGATTTGCGTCTCGTTCATAAATCTGCACGTTTCCACAGTACACGTTGGCATCCAACCACCTTTATTGCGTGGTCTTTGAACCCTCTCCGCCCGGACACAGCGCATACTTGGAGACCATTGAGCTCGACGTCGCCATGGAGTCCCTCTACCCTCGGAAAGGGTCACAAACCGACTCGTCAATGCTTGAGATGAGCGTCGTTAGCTCGACATCGGACAAGAAGATTGAAAACAGGGCCCCCGCGCAGACGTCTGAGAAAACTCTCTTTCAAAACGGCATGGTGAATTTGATTCCGATGCCCACGGCCGATCCCAGAGGTATGGCCCATGAGGAATTTGACCACGGCGTGCTTGGTGTGTGCGATATTGACCTTGTCAGATCCCCTCAACTTGCCCAACTGGAGGAAGCTCACTGCCATCTTTTCCCTCTGTCTCTTTGGATCCATGGCGGCCGCGGCAGAGTTGATTCTGGGAGCAATGCTGCCCGTTTTCAGCTTCGAGTATGCCGGCATCGACCCTAAGATATTGGTCAAAATCCACCTGCCGAGCGGCATCAACGGCCTCACCGCCCTCGCCGCATTCCCGGGGCCCCCGATCTGGAAAATATACCTGCTCGGGTCGCTTCCGATTCTCATGATTGGAGTGGCGAACTTCTTTCTCGTGCCGTTGTCCATTGCCGTGGGACGTCGGACTGTGCTCCTTGCTACCGGAATTATTGCCCTGGCGGGCTGCGTTTCGTCCGGCTTCACACACTCATTAGAGGCGCATTTGGCTTGTCGTGTGATTCAAGCTCTTGGCGCTGGCACCGTGGAAAGCCTGATTCCGTTCATTATTCAGGATATTGTTTTTTATCATCAACGAAACGCCGCAATCAGCGTTGTTTTTGCCACTCAGGTGTGAACCCACCGTCACTCTGTCTCTGATCAGGAGAATCTATGCTACATCATGCATTGTTCTTATCCAAGTGGTGCTGACATGTTCTCCAAGGGTCTCATCGTGGTTGCGCTTGGTCTTTCTGCTCCATACATTATCGGCCATGCGAGCTGGAGAGTCATTTATTTCGTGACTGCGGGCGCTGGTTTCCTGTTTTGGATCGTCATGTTTTTTTTCCTACCCGAGACGAAATTTGACCGATCCGATGACGAAATGAGTGAGTCCTGGCAGTTTTCTATTGTATTTATCTGCGGATGCTGACTTCGTAATTTAGACGGAATACCCGCGACTCCTCTCCGGCCTGGCCAGACCCGTCCAGACATTGATCACGCAAACTATCCCGTTCGCAGATGGCAAGAGGACTTGCGCGTGTACCAGGGAAAAGCAGACTGGCGCAAAGGGCTGACTGCGCTCTGGGACAGCCTGCGCACATTCTTTTACCCTCACCTGTTCTTCATCACCATGTTGAACTCGGCCGTCATTGCCGCTACTCTGGCCGCGGGCTATACGGTCGCCCCACAACTATTAACTGCGCCTTGGAGCTGGCCTTTTTATCATCTTGGCTTTTGCCTGCTGCCCGTCATCCTGGCCGCTGGCGCTTCCTTTGTCGTTTCCGGATGGGGTGCTGATTGCCTGGCGAACTGGTTGGCCAAGAAACGAGGGAACCGTGACCCCGAGATCCAAGCTCTCAACCTCACTCTCCCATGTTTGGTAGGTGTGGTTGGCTGCCTGTTGTTTGGTTTCGCAGGCGAAAACCCGCAGCAGTTCCACTGGGCGGTATTTCTTGTCGGCCTTGGCATGATTGCCTTTGCGTTCCTTGCCACCAACACCATTGGCATTGTCTACGTGCTCGAGTCCCACCCCCACCTGGCCGGCCCATCACTTGTCAACATTGCTTCTTTCCGCTGTCTCATTGCATTTGTTCTTTCTTTCCGCGTCTCGGAATGGGTTGCCGATCTGGGTTATCTCAAAACCTTTGTCATATATGCAGGCATTCTTGCAATTTTTATGCTCTTCATCCCCGTCATCTATGTCTGGGGTGCGGGTTGGAGAAAACAATCGCCGGCAGAGTCCACGAAACGAGGTGCTGTACAGTAATGGGTTTATCAAGAGATTTCTTTTTTTTTTTAGCAAATGAAACCGTTCAAGGTCCACGCGGCATTGAAATTAGAATTTGTATTGCCACGTGGCAGTTTTCATTCTGGACGGGCTACTGAAAATTTCATTCTAGCTCGTTTCCTTCAAATAGCTTTTAGACATGAAAGCATTCGACGTCGCGACGTACCTTGGCGTAGTATGAGCGGTTGGAGGGGAATAGCATCCTTGCCCGGCTTATTTGATGTATCCTGTTTTGCGACCCTAACGCAGTCTTGATATCGTAGGACCTCATCTTGCAATGCTTCGTGTTGACCTTGTCAAGACTTGAAGATGGCGGCGTGGCATTGTACAATTTGCTGTTTCATGTCGGGCGGTCGTCCATCGTGAGTAAAAATCAGTTTGGTCAGGAATGCAAAGTATCATTCCTTTGGTGCTGACCAGGCTACACGTACATCATCTCATGCCCAAGATGAACTATATAATCCAGTATGCTTCCAAGACGGCTAACAATACTGCTCTTCAAGGGTATCGCAGCCAACAACCCAGATCGTTTGAAGGATCGAGTCGCAGAAAGTTTGGGAATAGGATGCTCGAAAGACTGACGACAGAAAACAAGAGGACGACAGGACGAGAGGTTGCACGCCAACCATGCAGCAGCACGTGGAAACAATCTATTCACTCGCACGTGAGGCACACCACCTTGCCAGGAATCTGTGCAAAGGTGGTAGTTCGGCTGCCGAACTGTTAAACCAAGGACCGGGCGCTAGTCCGAGTCTTGTCGAAAAGGGCAAGGCGAGCGGAGAACAGTGGTGCGGTCGGCGGAAGGAATGCCAAGATTCGATCCATGGAGCACGCAGCCAAGAAGCCGTGATCCATCCGGTGGGGGTGCTCGGGACAGAATCGTCGGGCGGCAGGCCAGTCTGGCCAAATAAGCCTAACCGGTCAGCCGCGATAGATGCTGGGGATGGCTGGGATGGTTGGGGATGATTGATTGGCCCTTGTGCCGGCAGATCCGGGTGCCAATTGCAACTAGACCAGTCGGCCTCGGCAGCTGGGGCCGATTCATGGCCCGTTATGCGGCGTCAATGCAGATAATGCAGTCGAAGCTCGTGCTTTCGCACAGAAGCGCGACGCCGGAACATGAATGAATGATTGAAGGAACCAGGATTGACTCGAAGAGCCAGAGCCAGACCGGGCCGCTTTGGGTCTAGCATGATGGCTACGGGTCTCCGAGTGCCCCGCTCCTTCATGTTCCTTCCAGCAGACCGACCAGCAGACACCAGACGTCGACTTTTCTCCGCTGGTCCTCGGCCGCCCTCCTTTTCACTCCCTTTACTCCCTTTGTGTCAGATAAAACAATGTCTTGACTCACTGCAACTGCACGTCGAACGTCCGCCGTTTCGCTCGCGCCCGCGCCCGCGCCTGGTTTCCGACTCTGGGCACCGCGATCCGCCATTGATCACCTCCGTATCTCCGCGACGCCATGGTTGTCGATTCGACGTCGGCTGCCGGCGGGCGGGGGGGCGAGGGTCCATCGCCTGCCCCCGAGCTAGCTGCTGTCGGGCCGGAGGAGGCTGTGTCCATGCCGGGCCCCGCGGCCCGGGCACCACGCGCACCACCACGCGCACCGCCAAGCGCGCCTCCGCCGAGTCGAGATGCGCGCGCCTCGGACGACCTGCCGCCTCGACAGCCCTTCAGCAGCCAGGAGCTCCCGGTGCGGCTCGCCAGAAACAAGCGGCGACAATGGATTCTGGCGCCCGACGGCCGCCTCGTCAACAACCTGTCATGGGTCGTGGGCTTCATGGAGCTCGCCAACGCCGGCGACTTTGCCGCCAATGTCTGGAACCAAGTGCCCATCCCCGTCTACGCCATCGTCCTCATGGTCATTGGCGGGGCCGTCGCCGGCGTCATGTCGTTTTTTGCCTTTTGCGATGCGAGGCGGGCCTGCCACAACGTCCGCTATCTGAGGAAGCAACGGGCGGCCCTGTTGGAAGAGAAGCGCGAGCGTCAGCGCACCCTGGCGGCCACGCTGGACCTTGATGTCATCCTGGCCATCAACTTTCGCGAGCTTGGCACAGAGCTCATCTCTCGCTGCATCATGGATGTACTCATGGGCTTCGGCGCAATCCTCATCTGCACAGGCACGTACTTGGCCATTGGCGGCGCCACGCCCGCCGTGTACATGGCATCCAACTTGCTGTCCGGATATGTCGGCAACACCCCCATTGCTCTGTTCGGTCTTTTCAACTTTACTTGGGCCGCCTACATCTTCTGCAAGGCCCAGTCGCATGTCACCCAGTCGCAACGGCTTTTGGCCTCGTGCACAGCCGCTGACCTCGTCAAGAGACGCGCCCGCCGAGTCCAAGCCTACTGCGTCGTCAACGGCACCGCGACCATCATGGGAGGCGTGGCGTCCATGATTACCGCAACCCAGTGGTGGGGCTACGTCGTTCTGATTCCCGTCATATTGTCCTCCATTTTCTGCAACATCTGGTGGAGGAAAATGATAGGCTACACGCGTGCAGAAGGCCATCCGCTCATTGCACGCGCCGAGCTAGTCCATGCCCTCGAGGTCGCCGCTGCCGCCGAATTCAGTACCCCTGGTGACGGTGACGTTGAAGCACCATCGCAATGGTGTCCCGATCTGCCAGACTCGCTCGTCGATACGCTGAGCCTCTTGTCCTGCCACTCTCTGTTTCCCCAATTCTGCCTTGCCGTGGTCGCCAACCCGCATCTGTCCCAAGCGCTTGCTGGCCATGCCCCCGATGCGAATCATCTGGCATTGACTGATGCTGATATCTGCGCCCTGCCTGCAACCTGGCACCCTGCTCTGCTGGATATCGCCAAGACGTTGGTAAAAAATGTCCAACCCCATCACCTTAAGAACCGAGAACGATATCTCGCCGAACTGCTGGGTACCTATTGTGCTATGGCTTGCCACGAGAGCCTTGACAAAGAAAGCGACGACGCTGCTAGCCATCCCTCCCAGGCAGATGTCACGGAGAAGTTGTAGCACATCTCCACAGGGCAGGGCGGTCCCGCATCACGTTGTTGCGCCGCGTTCAAATTAACACGTCCCTGTCTGTGAACACCTCAGGACTGATGTGATTTATGAGATTGCCTTGGGAAGCTAATTACAAAAAACGGCAATGAGCGCATATGCTTATATGTGATGACGTAAATGTACAAGGCAAAAGACTTTTTGATAAAAAGCGGAAATTTGTCGTTCAAAATTCTATATAGAAGCAATAAACAAACAAAAATACAGAGCATCGCGCAGTGAGGGTTCGTGATTTTTTTTTTTTCGAATTCAGGCTAAATGGGTAGTGCGACCAGAATATATCTTTGAGATAAAAAAAACAAAAACGAATAACACACTCTCCCGCCGGGAATTGAACCCGGGTCTCAAGCGTGACAAGCTTGCATACTGACCACTATACTACGGAAGATGGACGACTTGAAGTCGTTGTAGCAGGAATCCATGTCAGACCCCGCGCCAACAAAAACTATAAACGTGCAAAGTGTGGTTCCAGAAAATCAGAGGATTCTATCAAGGTCCTACAACCTGCTCAGAGTCGCTTATTCACGCTTGAATGCATGAAAAATGTTGAACATCACGGGATTCCTCGGTTCCCCATTAGCTAGAATTCTCGGACCGCGCTGCCTTAGTATTTATTAGCCTGATACCCTAGGCATCTCGCCTGAGGTAACAGTCACACACATTTTGTATGAAGATAGCACTCTCTTCTAGATAGCAATTACAGTACATCGCTCTATATTTCTCACATAAAAACGCCGAGATCTAGACACACTTTTACGCAACGACAACTTGACTCACTGCACAGTCTGATCTGGACTGCAGTCGCGCAAATACTCACAAATAACTTTTGCTAATGTCTACGGGACCACGGAAATGCCTGCCGGACCTCAGACTTTGTTCCGTTTTACATCGTCTGCGCGCGATCGTTATGGAGTTCTGGTAAATGATTTGAATTCCATTGTACCGAAGTGCCATAGTGTTGAAGTGGTGGTCGTGCGAGGGATGTGTCGTCGGCGTTTCGAGAGCTGTAACTCAGTAGGGAGAACATGATGGATTTGATTGTAAAGACTCTATTTCACCTGGCAATGGTGTACAAAATACGCGTTTAAACGTGCCTTGCTGATTGCTTCTCCGCTCTTCCAGATTGACACAACATCCCACGGCATACTTATTAGGCATACTTGTACGATGAGCGTGGCCAAGGAGCAAGTTCCTCTTTTTAAATGCTCCACCACTGGGAAAGTTCTTATTTGCGTTACATGGTACATGCTTTCTGAGAATGTCTACCCGCAACCTTACTACATCCACGCCCTTGTCATCCTTCAAATGGGAGGG
The DNA here is from genome assembly GCA_018360135.1 of Claviceps sorghi. NCBI lineage: Eukaryota > Fungi > Ascomycota > Sordariomycetes > Hypocreales > Clavicipitaceae > Claviceps > Claviceps sorghi. The sequence goes on along the minus strand of SRPV01000616.1, from coordinate 6,309 downwards.
CTCGTCAACTTAACGTATCGGACGCCGCAGATGTTTTTCTTGGAGACCTTCCCATTCTTGTCCTTGGAGATTCGCCAAACGGACTGCATATCTCCGCTGTCGTCGTCTTCAATCGGTATGAACATGCTAAAGTAGCGTCAGTTCCGTTTGCATTGATTTTGGTCGGGAAATCTCACCATCCTGGAGCCTTTAATTGCTGCAGCAGGTCACCGTGTAGTTCTTTGGCACAAGCTCCAACGTGTATGACGTCCCAGGCCGTCCCGTACTTCTCCTCGCCGACTCTCGCAGACTCTTGGAAGCCGAGCCGTCCATCTCCCAGTCTAAACTTGACCCTTCCTGACTCCAGTAGCTCTTTGCCCTCGGGACTTTTGCTCATGTTCGATTCACCCAGGTGCTGCAAGGCCGCTATGTGCTCCAACCCCACGACGAGGCCTCTGCTTCCGACGAGCTCCGCCATCAAGTGCGTAAGATAGCCGGACCCAGAACCGATATCCAGTGCTCGAGGAGCTGGGCTTGGTTCAGATGGGACAAGGTAAGACAGGAGATTCTCAATGGCCATGGCGTGCATATGTGGTGCTGAAATGGTCGCTTGATGGCCGATGGGCTGGGGTGAATCTTCATAAGCAGATACAGGGGCATAATGGGCCCTATCGACCTGGTAGCTTGTAAGTCTTGCCTGCCAAGGTGCCATGAGGAGATGATGCAAAGGCGCCACGGCTATTACCTTTAAAAATGCCCCCTTGGCCCGTTGGTCAGTAATGAGCCCGCTGCGCCACAAGTTCTCAACAAGTTGGGAATTTGTACGACCAGAACAGCGCCATGCCATCTTGACAAAAAAGAGGTGATTTCGAAAAGATTGCCAATACGCAGACACGCAGGAGCCCCGCCTCTTTCGGAACGTTTGGCTCTTCTTAAGGCGCAAGTCAGAAAGCTCCGTGCAAATAGTGCTGCCCAAGTTGCTTTTTTTTCTTTCGTTCTTCTCCCTTTTAAGAGAAAAAGAGTTCAGGATCTCGGGTGATATTGCACTGGAAAGAAGTGTCGACATATTTACATAAGTGGATTGTTTGTGGCCAGTAGTTGACATTTGTTGTCAGCGGGGCCTCCGGCTTCCAACGACCATACAAACCAGACCTTTCGCTACAAATACTCCTACCTAGGTACCTACCTACGTACTGCGCTGACGTCGCCCATGATCATCTTGCTGCATTTCCTGGCCGAGTACTACATCGAAAAGAAGCACGGTACCTGCGTACTTGGGTACTTGGTTGACAAGTGCTTAGCCAGGCCGAGCAAGTACTGTAACCATTCGTAAAGCACTTATTGTGCAAAAGCAGAGACAGTATGTTTATCGGCATTTAGAATGACTAAGCGCATACATGGATCTGCTGCGCATCATGTGAAATGGCAACGACTAGCCCACCATTTAAATTGACCATCATCCGACCTAGAAACATATGTAATTCCATCGCGTTGTAGAATAACCTTGCCACCTGTCATTGCAATCGCCAAAACACACGCAAGAGAAAGACCGAAATGGTACCATGTCGCTATAAATGCAAAGTCCTAAGATCCAAGGCCGGAAAAACAAAAAGAAAAGAAAGGTCACAAGTAGTTCCAATTCCACGCGACACTCGCTGCTTTAGACGTAGAGGTGGTCGGCCTTTCATTGCTTCACACCACATGCTCAGGGCTCTCTCCTTCACCGACAATAGGAACGCCCAATCCTCGGTCTGGACTCCGCAGTACCAACTGCTCGTGACGCCGTGCTTTCAGAAATTCGGCTATGCTCTTAATCAGGATAAACCAGCCAGCCACCATTAGGACATATGCCATCCACTCGCTCCCAGTGATTGTGGCAGGTCCGCCGTCGGTGACTTCACCGGACTTGAAGCTATGCGAGTTTGGGTCCGGTGGCGCGGCATAGCCATCGGGACCATTCATCACCGGCGCACCGCTGCTTCCGGAATCTTTCATGTAGAAACCATATTGAATGAGCGTGATTCCCAAGCCGGCGCGGGAGCCATTTTTGGCGGCGTGTGTTGAATGCAACAAATACGTGAGCAAGAAGCCAACCAGTTGAAAAGAGGTAGATATCATGCCATTCCAGACAAAGGAGAAAACAGAGCCGACCGGCATCCCATCCACATATACTTCATCAAGCCCACTTATTCCCGGAGCCAGGATCGTCGTCTCCCAGTACGGAGGTGCCGCGTCAGCTGCTGCCTGCTCATAAGACTGCTTATTCTTAGCATCCCGGATTCGTCGAAATAAACCATTCGAGATTAGACGCTTACTGGAGGCATTTCGTCCTTTTCAGACTCCATTCGGTCAGGCTTCGCAGAAAGATTTGCAAAGACGCCGTCTGACCCAATACCACCTCCGACTACGCGAAGCCTGGTGTCTGAGGATGCATTTCTTTGCATCAAGATCGACGGCAGGTGCGATGATGCGTGGCCAGCAGCCGCAAAGGCTGACGACGAAGAGCTGGCTGTTGTGGCATTTTGCCTCACCAGCCGTTGTCGGTCATCGGCTTCATCTTCACTTCCATCGTCGTCATCATCACCAAAAGCGTCCGCTAGGTCAGAGTCCACCTGGTTTCGTCTCGTGAGTGAAGAGGTTCGGGAATGGAAAGAGGGCGGCGGAGAGTTGGGGATCGGATGCATCGATTTGGGTTCATCGTCTTGGTCGTTGACCTAACAAGTGTCAGCGTGACAATAAACCAGTCGTCGCGATGGGAATATACCCTGGCGTATCGTCCCGGCCCAGGCATTATGAATAAATGCCGAGTTTGACGAGTTGAGCTTCGTTCCAGGTTCGTACTTTGGTCCCCAGCGAGTAGAACCAAATCGCGGTTAAGGAAACAGCCTCAGTAATGGGCTAAGAGAGTGACGGACAATAATAAAACAATAGGGGTAAAGAAAACACGAGGTAGCATAGATTGAGAAGGCGTGAAGGAGTGGATGCGAGCGAGACGAACGAGCCAAGCAGTCTAACCGTGAGGACTGAAGGGTCTGGGGGAGGCAGCATTCATGGTAGGCAGCGCGGGCGACGGCGCGGGAATCATCCTAATAGGATCAATATTACTCCGGCCGATCCTGGCACTCTGACGCCCACAGTACTAGAGAAGTGGACCATTGCATGACATGCTCGACTACGGGACCGCGACTCGTGACAAAATCCAGCTTCTTTCTTGCCAGGTTCAGCTCATCCCAAGACCTGACTTTGTCAGCCAAGATCAGCATGTCACGCTCCATGGCGGTAAGTGTTCGCCTCATATATCACAATCACTTTGGTATTGCGATACCGCGATTGACAGGGGAAACTTAGCGTCGCATATATGCCGATGCCTTTGCGAGATGGCCGAAGCAAGACTTGCGGCCGGATTATCAGCTCCAGGATATTCTTCGCGCAGCGGTAGACGAGCGGTATAAAAATTTAGAGCCTGCCATGGAGGCAGAGGAAATCCTCAAGGCAAGAGCGTTGCAATTTCTTGTCCAGAACAAGTACAACGAAAGGGTACGAGCCAGTCACTGGGGACCAGACGCAGCATGTATAACTGCGCAATAGTGAGGTCTAACGACGTGCACAGTTTAAGCTTCAAGGCCCATTGTTAGAGCCCAAGAGTCAGCCGACTTATTTCAATGATTTGATCCGAGAGATTGAGGAAGCACCACGCAGGACGTGGCTAGAGCGGCTGGGCAAGAGATTATCGGGTATGATAAGGTTGCAATGACTGCGTATAACACGTTTGCATGATAAGTTCTGGTATATTCGGGACGGCCATATGTGGAAATTTTCAGACCTGCGAATTCAGATGCATACAACCCCATTGGATGATGTTGACGTGTACAACGAGGGAGAAACTGAAACTGCTTCATGCAGATATCTCCTCGCATTTTCGTATGCAGTTCCTACTAATTTTTAAAGTGTAATTTTGCGAGACAACTGCAACCTTTTTCCGACCAGAGAGAATGAGGCCAGAACAGACCAAGGCCAGGGAAAACCTAGCGTACGATGCTCTTCACTATAGATACTTCATTTCCGGATCAAACTTGTTGAATAGATCCATGCTCTTCTCATACATGGTGAAAACAATACCACCGCTCAAAACTAATCTCACCAATCTTGGCAATGCTCCGCTCCAGAATGTCAACACGCCTTCCTGCTTGAAAATCATGCTAGCACATTTCAACGTATTGCCATATTGCTGCCGCGCCTCGATACTCTGCATGCGCGTCTTAATGGTGTCGAGAGGCTGTGTTACGAATACGGTCACAAGGCCGGCAACACCGCCAATAGCAAATGTGCCGACAGCGCCAAGCTTTTCCCCTGGAGCGGTGTACGACTCTGCCATTTGCTTAAGGAAAGTGTACGATCCGAAGCGAGTGGCACTGTTGGCCGCCTGGCGGGCTGTTGTGGGAACGAAGCCTTGGAAGAAGCCTCGAATGCCCCGCTCGCGGGCAATAATGGGAACAGCGTGAAGAAACCCACGCATTCGTGGCTTTGCAGCCTTTCTGTCATCGATGCTGACCAACTGTTAGCAGACGATTATAGCCTTGCCGCAAATTCAGAATGGGGGCGTACAGCGTCGTCTTGATGCTTTCGGTTGGCGTGACAGCCAAGAGAGACTCAGTTACGCCAGCACCGAATCCTGCAAGGACCGTTCGAGGACCAGACAGCTTGCCATTTTCATCAGCCAACAGTCTCTTATACTGGTCGAAGGCGACAAATCCTAAGGTGAATTAGTCTTTCTTTCTTTCTTTCTTTCTTTTTTTTTTTTGAACATTTGTTTCCAAGGCCAGACGGCCGGATGTCGGACGTACGAATGCCTGCTTTAGCCGAGTTGCCGATAATCAGAGTCGTGCAGCCGGCGTACCATTGCTTTCCAAAAGGTGGCCACGGGAGTTTCTGGCCTTCTGCCAATCGACGGTTGAGCTGGGATCGCGTCTTGGCAACTGGTCACAAAGAAATTAATACTCATTATCCAGACAATCGTATCGTCGAGGGGAAATGTTGGTTGCAGTTGCGCGAACGACCATACACTCAGCGGGATAGGTGATTGCTATGATATATTTGTGTCAGCATGTTGTCGAGCGTTGAGGTATTAAAAACTGCGCACCGATTTCAATAGCTCCAGCTGTTGCGCCGGCCAGTACCGACCGCGTCGCACTAGGACTTTTCTTTTTTTCCGGCACGACCGGATCATTTGGTGAGAGGGCCATGGTTGCAGATGGAGTTTGGTAAAAACAGGCTTCGTAAATGATGGCGTCGAGGTTCAAAGCAAGAGATACGAAACCGATAGTCGATGGTTGTGGACAATTTACCGTTGATGCCCGAAACCCGCCGATCGGTAGAAATTGGACGCCAAGGTGCCATTTCGGTCCGAAACCGCAAGGCTAGCAAATCTAAGTACCTTGAGCAACCAGCCAGCACATGTACATGTGGGAGGTACAGATAGGTATATTCATGCCTCCAGTTTAGGCGAGATTTAGTCGAGACAACAAGTTATTCGAAGGCAAGACGCAATAATCTCTTTCATTGTCGCCTTAGTTTCAGAGGATATAGTATGGGTTCTTAGAGCTTTGCCCATATCAAGCGGCCATGGTGTAACGGTTAGCATGGCTGATTTCCATTCAGCCGACTCGGGTTCGACTCCCGATGGCCGCATTACCTTGTTAAATACCTGAGGCAGTTGTGGAATTTTTTGCAAAATCTATCGATTGATTTAACCCCTAAGCTTATGTACAGATTCCCTATGTATTAAAAGCTTTAATAATTTGATAAAAGTGAGTAAGTCTTTACAGCTTTTGAATATTTAAAATATAATTTAAAATTTGTAAAAAAACCTTACTTAAAATACATTAGTTATACCTTTTTTTTTAGTTGCCTCTTATATTATTTGTGAATGAGGGTCTTGTATGTGTTAAGTGTAAGCATAACAAAATTTAGTCTTTCTTACTTAGTATACTAAATGTAAGTAAGGTAAGTTATAAAGAATTTGCGTTGCTTTTTATAAGTAAGGAAAAGGGGGTTATGTGTTTCTTTATAGCTGTAAGCGGCTATAAGTAAGTGTAAATTAGCCTAACACAATACCTTTAGAGTAATTAAAGCGTTATAGCAATAAGTTCCTATAAATTACTTAGAGAGTATTAGGGCTATTTAAGGGTTTTCTAAGTTAAATCAGAAAGGTCACATATTAAGGAGACCGGTCGCGGCTCCGCCAGGGTTAGGGTTAGGGTTAGGGTTAGGGTTAGGGTTAGGGTTAGGGTTAGGGTTAGGGTTAGGGTTAGGGTTAGGGTTAGGGTTAGG
>SRPV01000615.1:0-16230 GCA_018360135.1 Claviceps sorghi | reverse complement strand
AAAAAAAGACCTTGCCTGGGCAGCGAGTGAGTGACAGCCACACCCTTGTCCGAGCTCCGCACATCCGGGACCACGGTTCAAAAACTTCAGACAACACATCCGAGGCTGGCATAATCCGAACTTCCTTACGAAGTCGGGATCCGTATTGGACAAAAAGCCAGTCAGCCAATCCAATGCCGTGCAGAGTGCCCAAGCTCCTGGCAATCCAGCGGCTATGCCTGGGAGCTTCTATGCCGATCGAACCTCGTTGATCATCCCAAACGGCACAGCCCCGGCTGGCCAGAATGACGAGTGTGGCAGACGGGCGCCGCCTCGCCTGCGCAAGCAAACTCCCCGGAGCGCGTCTGGTCTTTGTATTATTCTCATCACGAGATGCAAATGTGTCGTGCCGTCCAGCCTAGCACGTGTGTATGTACATGTGCATATGTAAGTAGGTAGGTAGGTAGGTAGGTACATATGCATGTACTTGTACCGCTCCTTGTCGTCAACGCGGGCGGGCAATCGTCTCTCCTCTCGCCCTGGAGCTGCCTGTGCTCCTTTGTTGTTTTTGTTCGAGAGGCGCGTCATTAGCGAGGCCCAGAATTCTGCCAAACAGGGATAAGGCTCAATTCTCTTTTGTCGGGTGCCTGGCATGGGTCCCAGCTCCCCGGAGCCATGGGCCGGGCCAGAGACGGGGGGCGCTTGGGCGTCAAGAGGTGGCGCTCGGCAGGGTCCCTGTCCATTCACAATGTTGGTTTGGGGTTTGGGGTTTGGGGTTTGGGGTGTGGTGGCGGTCGTCGGAGGCTAGCTGGTCGTGTCTGGTCTGGTCTGGTCTGGTTGTTGTTTGTTGCGTCGCAATTGCCAGCTCAAACGGGCTGCATGGCTGACAGATGCAAACAAGAGAGCCATGATCTCATCTCATTCTCTTCCTCCAGCAATTATGCCCCCTTCACACAAGATGCTGCCCATCTCCTACTTATGAATAGCTTCGGGTCGTGTCGGCATGAATTTCTTTACTCCTGTGGAGCAAACGCCGTCAGCACAACTTGTCGGGGTGTATTTCGGCGCATTCCAGTACATGGAATTCCTTCCATCGTGTAACGTGCGCAGGAAATTTTGCGCAAAGCGCTGCTCAATGTAGCTCAAAAAGAAAGGGTAAGGGAAGAAGGGTCCTTTCCAGTCTTCTCTCTTCCCTCTCTTTTTCTCGCTTTGCTTCGTTATTACATTTTATTTTGCGCTTTTCGTTTTGTTGGCAATTCAGTCATGATGACATCGTAGCGAGCACTTGCATGGTCCGGCTTGCTCCGCCCGCTTTTCATCTCATTTCTGTTGCCGCTCGGCAATGAACAGCTTTCTTTTTTTCTCCTGGAAACTGCAAACGGTGCTCCCCGTTGCGCGGCCCCGTCAAGGCGGGTCAAAGATTCTTCGGGGATATTCAAGGATGTAAGATGCAATGGAATCAATAATACAGGTCCTGCTCATCGGCCATTATGTGTTTGCGCCAAGTGCTTTTCTGCCGCAACGAGCTTCACTCCTCCGAGAGTTTGCCGCGATCTTCAAGGGCTATTTGTTAGCACATTCTATCAGGAATGGTGACTTGTTGGGCTCAGTGGCATACGTTGTACTCTGATCTTTTTCATCACCGGCAGAAAGTGTCATTTGTTTGCGAACATCTTTCGTGCCCTATCGTCCCGACAGCTCGGATGCCTGGTCTAGCTGTAAGCGGGCCAAATCCCTGCTGCAGCTCCAACTGCCATGAGTTTTGCCTTCTGCTTGCACAAAGGTCGAACGGCCCAAGACGGACTATGCGACGTTGGCCATGGCGTTCAGTACGCTCGAGGTTGCTACTGGTCATGGACATGATGAGCCCGATTTAGAATCGCACGCTTTCATTGTAGCATCGCTCAGTATATCTTTGACTTGTACAGGGACCGTATATGATGGATTTTTTTTGAGCAGGTCTCTCCGTCATTGTACATGCCTATGTATGTGTGTACATACATACCTACCCCTACTTACCTCAGTGAGTAGGTAGTTACTCATATTGGAAGTTTATACCTTGGGTGGCAAACACGTAAATAAGGACCTATTCAAGCGAGGTTTTTGTTCCTGTGCTTAGGATTACTTAGCCTGTTCATGAGCACGTTCTTCTTTACATTGACTCACGCGGGGGTGCTTGTGTTTGTCTTTGGGGAGATGGAACGGATGTTGAGGCAAATTGGCCATGATTGGGACAAATTCGAGCCATTTCTTGGTATATCACTGTATGCATTCCTGTCTCTAGTCCAGATCGAAATGAAGCATTCGTGCAGACATTCATCAGAAGAGGAAAGTGCTAGATGGGAAGGAACGACCTTTGCTGAACATGAATCCCCGCTCATCAGGGAAACGGAAGTGACTGCATGTGATTTCCCACGCAGCACTTTCCCTCTGAATAGGTCTGGTACATTAGTTATAATCACGTTGATGAGACGATCAAATGCATCCTCGTTGACCCCGACACTGGACTGGAAAAGGTTAGTATTTTCCCAGGCCATCTTAACCTCGGCATCATCACCCTGTGTCTTGTAAAATGTTCTTGCTGGACAATCTGGCGATAACCGGGGCTGCTATGTTCTACATCATGTACCATGTATTCTTCTTTCCATGTGGAAAGACGTGCCCGTGCCGCACTGACTGATTTAATGCAATTAGACGAACTCCCCACACCCACCCACCCCCCCCTCCTTCCTCTCTTTTCCCACCCCGTCAGAAAGAAAAATTCACAAGCCGGGCGGCATCTTGGATTCAACAAACGAAAACGGCCTATTACGACGTCCAGACCTATCATCCAATTGATTCATTCGCTCCAGAGGCGACGATGGACGGGGTCACTCTGCATTGTAAGAGCGATGACCAGAGTAAGGCTGATCCCGTTGTTCCTGCATTAGCCTATACAGCGGAAGAGCTAAGCCCTGGCTATGATATCGTGAAACAGTGGCAATTTAGCACTCGGCTAGTTCCCGGTAAGCACGAGTCTTCCATGTACCACACGAAGAACCTAGCATACTTTATGTGGTTCGTCAATCGAACGAAATGTGTGCCACAGCGCGCGCGAGAGTTCTGCGAGGAGCGTGCCGCAAATTACATTGAAACTACCTTCTCATCTGCTGGCAGGCTTTTTCTACGATGCCAAGATGCGTTTCCAGACGCATCATAGCCGTCAAACAATGTCTAAGACTTGTCGCCACTCAAAGTGCTGTCGGGTTGCTGCCGCCCCCCCCCCCCCCCAAAGTCCCAGAGTCAAAATTTTGAGAGCACATGTAAAGTGGTACTCCTCGGCAGGTCATGAAGAACACCGCGAGGGAGGTATGCTGATACCTGTTTGAGGCGTCATCTTTGCTGTTCGAGCTGGTATGTGGGCTATCGGCGCTATCGGGCGTGGCCGGAGCCGACTTTTGCAATACAATCGAGGCCTTGTCTAGATTTATACCAATGGTCTTGCGAGACGGGAACCATTGCTTACATTTGGAACCGAACTCCGGCGTCATGGACTCCATCGTTCCGCAAACTAGCCTAAACCCTTGCTGCTTCTTGTACTATGGTGTTCTTGTACAGTCGGGTTGATCGCAGAGGCACAGAAATTAACATTTGTCGCGGGTCCGCCAACTGTCGAAGCAGTCTGGTTACGGGCATATTAGGTATCAGCTTGAGGATCACCAATGGCAGACAACGAGGGACAAGAAAAGGGGGAGAGAGAGAGAGAGACCTCCTCCACCGTTGAGAGTCATATGCAGGATCCAGTAAAGGTCTGAGAAATTGCCCTATCGCGTTGCATTACACCATAATTCGGGTAAAACAAGGTCAGCACGAGTTGAGGGCCGGCAGACAGAGCGCCAGGCGCGCCGAAAAACACGTCAGCAGTTTGGTGCCATGGACAATGAGCGCGTGTCATCCGGCCGTCAAGAGAGCCCTATAATATGGCATGCATGTTCCAGACTCCTTCTAGAAGCTGGATCGAAGCGGAGCGGGAAGCAACAGGACTCGTCAAATTGTCATGAATAATGTTTCATAATCTCGAGCGCCAGACCACAATCTTGTGGACGTGCCAGTTCGCGCAGCCAGGTCCTACCATGTCTTACGCGCACCCAAATAATTTCGCCGCCGTTAGCTTGCTTCGCTGTTGGGTTCGAAACCGCGACTCAGCCCGACTCTCGCACAGGTCAAACATGGACGAATCGTACCATTGAACGTCTCGCTGCCAAGCCCTACGCAACACGGTACATGATCGGCGAATGCTACCAGGCCAAACAGCCAAACAGCCAACAGCCAAACACCAAGCTCCTTGTTCGTCGTCATTCCGCCGTGTCCGGGGTGCACAGACTTGCATTGACAAAGTCCCACCCCCTATTGACGAGTCTAGGATTGAGTCTTCATCCAGGCACGGCAAGAGTTTAGATCATCCATCCGCTGAGCCGCGCTGGACCTAGGACAAATAGCCGGGGAAGAATTCCGCTGCCCTTTGATCTCATCATAATAATTAATTTCGGGAGAAAATTTCTGTCGCCGATTGCCCAGACAGCCACGGCCTTGCGTGACACCAGCTGCTCAGGGGTCACTGCCAGGTAACTGGCCAACTGCAGGTGGTCAACGTCTTCTGGAACGTCCGTCACGGCGCATTAGTTAGGGAATGTTCGCCGAAGCAAAAATTGGGTCCTTCGACGGGCATGGATGGCCTTCGCCCTTGCTACTTCTAAGAGGTAAGTACTTAGGTACTTACAGTACTTTACCAAACCACTGCCACGGTTACTATAGGTAAGCATCTAGTACCTACTACCTAACTTAGGTAAGTACCTGTAGGTAACCTAGTACTTACCTCTTATCAACTACCACATAACCGGACTTGAGAAGCCTCAAGTTCGTGAGGAAGTCCCTTTTGTCACTGGCATTGGGCGTCCTTTTTTTTTTTCATAGCCCCGCGCTGGCACTCCCAAGTCTGGCTGGGTCGAGGTCCGGGACGGGTAATTCCGAACATCTTTATACGCGAGTTTAAAAGTGCTTGATGTTTCGGCATTGCCGACGACCTCTGTGTCATTATTTTTTATTTTCTTTTTCTATTCCTTTTTTTCTTTTTTGGTCGGCATGGTGCCATGTGGTGCGGGACGCTGACAGTCACAAATAAAAACAAGATGACAAATTTCGCCTGGATTTCAATCATGTCTCTGCAGCTCGAGGTGAATATCCGTCAGGAACGTCTGGAATCGGCCCGTGGATTGGCTGTGTGAGCAGTCTGGCGTAAATTCACGTCATTGGCGAAATCATTTGTTTCGCTCGCCAGGCATGACAGCCGCGGCTGCACATTTCGAAGTCGTATAGGGTAGCCTACCGGGTCGTGTTAGTCAAGTACTTCTGGCACATTGTCGATCAGCCTCGTGCTCAAGTCACCCAGTATCACCAGGCCTGCAGACCCATCCACCCTCCACCCACCCCTCCTTCCAAGTTACCTCTTACTTACCAATTCATACAGCTTGCCCCGCCCCGCCATATGTGACGCAGCTTTACCTACATGCCTCCATCCATCCAGTATCATTGCAGACCGGTTCCGGTAGAAGCCACAACACCTCCCGTATCTCCGTCTCCCTCGCCCCACGAAATCACCCCGTTGCCGCGAATCTCTACACAGTCGCCTTTGAGCCATGTCAATCATCCAGCAACACACGAGCGCCACGCTGGGAGACTCATGGCGAACAATCAACATCGACGCCTACAACGAGGACTCGGCGGTCAACTTTGACGTCTCAACGCTGCACCCGCCGCAGCCGGAGATCACGGAAGCCGAAGTGCGCCAACTCGCCGGGCAAGTCAGACAGCTTCTACAGGGGGGGGATGCTGAAGGCGCGCTGAGGGGCTGTCTGGAGACGCCCGTCTACAATGGAACAGAGGGAGCAAAGGTGCGTTCCTCCTCACCAATGGCACATGGGTCGCAAGGATGCCGCCAAAGCCATTCGATAAAGGATCCTGAGATGTCTTCCCCCCCCTATCCTCCCTCCGAATATATGTAGGAAAAAAGAGTCAGCTAACCTCGCCTAGGACGCACACCTCCAAACCATCATCGAGGTCCTGCAATCGATCAAAGCCAGTGAAATGAGTCCGCTCTTGAAAAAGCTATACGAGTCAGAAGGTGGCAGCGAGTGTCTCGACGTTTTGATGAAGTACATGTAAGATGGATGCGGACCGGTCATTTCTCTACACCAAAATCCAAGATATGAAAATATATCTATCTATCTATCTATCTGAAGGAGTACCAGGCTGACTCTTTTTGGGGGGGACGCACAGTTACAAGGGCATGTCCGTGGGTCAATCGAATGGCGGCAGCAGACCCAAAGTCACGCCGCAATCGACGGGGGGCTTTAGCCAGGTTGGCGCCAGACCGGGGGCTTCGAACGAGCCGGCTGCTGCGGCGATGAGTGTGCTTCTTAGCTGGCATGAAAAGCTTGTTGATGTGGCTGGGTTGGGATGTATTGGGCGGACCATGACGGACTGGCGGAGAGTGTAGAAGACATGAGGGTTGGGAGGCGGCATGTTTTTTGTACATGGATGGCGGGGAAGTTTGAAGGCTTGCCCTTTTTTGTTCGATGGCAATGCGACGAATGCTACGTCACCTTTCCCCTGGCCTTTTTTTTTTCTTTTTCTTTTTCCCTCCCCCCTCCCTTTTGCATCAAAGGCCCCTGGAATTGGGCTCCGTTGGACCTTCAAGCGGTGGTAGAATCATATCTCACAACGTGTGTTTGGGCGTTTTGTTCAGCCTGAGTACATAATCTCATTGGCCGACCCGACAAAGACGTGCTGTTGTTTTTAGTTTTTTTCTAATATATCCTTCAGATTGACATCACCACTACCCCTCGGCAATGGTTTTGGTTGATTTTCTCCGTCTTTCCAGCCAATCATGTATATAATTCTAAAGGTTGCCGGAATGGTCCCATCGTCATTTCCATGTAATGCCTTGTAGATGGCTTCGTTGGCCATGAGCACATCTCTGCGAATCGGACCCATTTCCCTGTTCAAGATGGCGCTACTCTCCCCCATGGCTTGTAGATCTTGCATCAGGGCAAAGGTATCTGGGTAGTCGACGACGATGTCGTCCACATCGACCGTCAGCATCTTGAAACCCGTCTTCTGCAGCAAACCTCCCACGTCGCGAACGTCTGCAAGGGGCGACACGTGCGGCGAGATGCCGCCTGTTCGTTCCTGCTCTGCTAGCTGCAGGGATGTGCGCAGCTCAAACAGAGTATCTCCCCCGAGCATTGCACCAATAAACGGGCAATCCGGCTTCAGGACGCTGTTGATTTGAGAGAGAACACCCGGGAGGTCATTGATCCAGTGCATGCTGAGGGAGCTCAGAACCAGGTCAAACGACTCGGGTTCAAAGGGCAGACTCTCTTCGTCCTGCAGCACCTGTCGGACAATGTTGAGTTTCTGGTTGAACTCGTGGTCGACATCGCGGTGCAGAAGCGTCGCGGACGATTCCGCGGCCACGAGTTCTGATATTCGCGTCGACAGAGGAGCGGATTCGGGAACTGCCGGGTCCGGGTCTGGGTTGTCGCGGACGAGCGCTCTCGCCAGGTTACATGATTGAGCGCCCAGATCGAGCACTCGGGGGAAATGTCGCTTGATATCCTGCACAAGAAGAAGTAGAAGTCGCGGCTGGTGGTTAGCAGCGCTGCTCCCGAGAATGGGTGAGATGGAAGGCGAAAAAAGAAGAAAAGAAAAAAAGAAAAGAAAAAAAAAAAAAAACACGACAACTCTGGTCCAGCCTTACCAACAAGCGCTCTGCAACTCGGATGGCCACCTCGTCCTTTAGGTAATCTGCCTCCCGGCTCTTCTCGGGATTCGACGCTGCACGCTCCTTTTGCAGCCATTTCGTTCTGCGGTTGAATACTTGGAAGCGAGGGGCGGCGGATGAGTGGACCGCATATGATCGTCGACCGTGATGGTGATGATGAGCTTGGGCGGAGGCGCTGCATATTCTGTGCTGAGCGCGGACCAGCGCGGCGGTGGACTTGGCGCATGCGGACATGGCAGGCGGCACGGTTGGGGCGTATCGCAGGGCCAGGTCGACGGCTGTGGATGGCAATGGAGAGAAAGACGACCCGAGTTGTCGACGACTTGCTGTGGCGGCTGTTTAGCCGGGGACGCTCACATGCAATGCAGGTTTGTCATTGACGTCGTCGCGATTGTCGTTGATGAATGTTGGGCTCTACGTTCTGAACGGCCAATCAGCCATCGCTGGAGGGGCCATGCCATGCATGTGGTCTGGCACTTTGCAGGCACCTGAGTCCTTTAGGTTACCGGCACGACTTCAATGTTGAATTGGATCTGGGCGGCTCAGCGCTGGGCACACCACTCAGCCAACTAGAGAAGCGGCCGTCTAGTGCAAGCACGCCCAGGGGAACAGCCTAAAGCCGCCCAGGCAAAAGTGATCCAGCTGCGACGACTCACGCTCACGCTCACGCTCCCGACCTCGACCTCGACCTCGACCTCGACCTCGACGTCAACTTCGACCTCAACCCTGACCCCGACAATCCATCCCCTCCCCCCCTTTTTTCGAGCAAGTTCGGAAGTGTGGAAGCCCTCACTTCTTCGGCGAGCCCTCATCTAGGTCAACTTGTGCAATCATCGCGACGGACTCGGATCGTGTCCCACGTGGCAGCAAGCCGGCCAGCGCAACGCCGTTGCGGAACCGTCTCCTTGGCGCAGCCGCAGCCCAAGTCCCTGTCCCTCAAACGACCGACCGGGCAGACGGAGTACCATCATTGCGTATTCCCTGACATTCGTCCAGACACCAGAGCAGCCGAACATGCGACTGATGCTCAAAGCCGTCGACGCATGATCCGCCCATATTTGCTGTAGACTTGCGAGCCCTTGACCTGCCTGCCTTCCTGCCCGCCTTCCTGCCCGACCGACGACCCCAACCAAGTCGAGACTTGGTGTCAGCCAGCCAGCCAGCCAGCCAGGGACCGAGAAGACAACTCTTCGTCTTTGACCATGTCGACACCGGGAAGCGGCTTTCTCGGCCGTTCTGGCAACAACAATGCCAATATGCGAGGACTCGTGCAATTCATCGCCGATTTGAGAAACGCTCGTGCGCGCGAATTGGAGGAGAAGAGAATCAACAAGGAACTGGCCAATATTCGGCAAAAGTTCAAGGACGGCAGTTTGAGCGGCTACCACCGGAAGAAATACGTCTGCAAGCTCCTCTACATCTACATTCTGGGCTGGGATGTTGATTTCGGCCATCTCGAGGCCGTCAATCTGATATCGGCGCAGAAGTACTCGGAGAAGCAGATTGGGTATCTTGCCATGACTTTGTTCCTCCACGAGAAGCACGAGCTGCTGCACCTTGTTGTGAACAGTATACGAAAGGATCTGCTGGACAACAACGAGTTGTTCAACTGCTTGGCGTTGCATGCAATTGCCAACGTAGGCGGACGGGAAATGGGTGAATCTCTTAGTCTGGAGGTTCACAGGCTTTTGATTTCACCGTAAGAAGCCCCCCAAATCTTCCCTTCAATTTCATCTTCTGCTGACCCTCTTTCTCCTTCTCCTCCCTTCCCCTCCCCCCAATCTCTTTTATAAATATAGGACCTCCAAATCTTTTGTCAAGAAAAAGGCAGCTTTGACATTACTTCGCCTCTATCGAAAACATCCAGATATAGTCTCGCCACAATGGGCTGAGCGGATCATTCATCTCATGGACGATGCTGATCTCGGCGTCGCCCTCTCCGTAACCTCTTTGGTCATGGCTCTGGCTCAGGACAATCTTGATGGCTACAAGGGGGCGTATGCCAAAGCTGCCGCCCGACTCAAGCGTATCGTCATTGACGGTGAATACACCACAGACTATCTGTACTACAAAGTCCCCTGCCCTTGGCTGCAAATCAAGCTCATTCGATTGCTGCAATACTTTTCACCTTCTGGTACGTTTCGTCCATTACCTCTTTTATACACATACGTGTCTACATCCATCCACATAAAGAGGCCGTCTCACTTCATCAAGCTGACCTGGGCCAAAAAAAAAAAAAAAAAAAAAAAAAAAAACCGATTGCAGAAGACACACATGTTCGAGACATGATACGAGAATCCCTCCAGAAAATCCTGAATCTTGCCATGGAATCGCAGAAAAATGTCCAGCAAAACAATGCACAGAATGCCGTCTTGTTCGAAGCCATCAATCTCATCATTCATTTGGATACAGAGCACGCCCTCATGAAGCAAATCTCTTCACGTCTTGGCCGGTTCATCCAGAGCCGGGAAACAAATGTTCGTTATCTCGGCTTGGAAGCAATGACACATCTTGCTGCACGAACCGAAACCTTGATACCCATCAAGCAACATCAAGAAATCATCTTGGGATCCTTGAAAGACCGAGACATCAGTGTTCGTCGCAAAGGCTTGGATCTGCTTTACAGCATGTGCGACGCTACCAATGCGAGGATCATTGTGGGCGAGCTGTTGCAATTCCTTCAGAATGCAGACTTTGCCATTCGTGAGGAAATGGTTCTCAAAATCGCCATTCTTACTGAAAAGTATGCCACCGACGTTCAGTGGTATGTCGACATCTCACTGCGGCTGATTGCCATGGCTGGTGATCATGTCAGCGATGAAGTCTGGCAGCGTGTCATTCAGATCGTCACCAACAATGAGGAGCTCCAGGTGTATGCGGCGCAGACAGCATTGCAGTACGTCAAGTCTGACCACTGCCACGAGACGCTGGTCAAGATTGGAGCGTACATCATGGGCGAGTTTGGCCACCTGGTTGCGGATCAACCTCGATGTAGTCCAATCGAGCAGTTTGTGGCTCTTCACGGAAAGCTCTCCGGTTGTTCGCCCAGCACAAGAGCCATGATCTTGTCCTGCTTCATCAAGTTTGTCAATCTCTTCCCCGAGATCAAGCCTCAGCTGATCCACACGTTCGAGGTTTACAGCCATACCCTGGATTCGGAGATGCAGCAGCGAGCATGCGAGTACTTGACCTTGGCGAACATGCCCACAGATGATCTTCTCAGGACGGTTTGCGACGAGATGCCGCCATTCCCCGAACGAGAATCCGCTCTCCTGTCCCGGCTACATCAAAAGCACGCCAACACCAGCGACCGACGAACCTGGGTAGTCGGCGGCAAGGATGCGAATGCGGACGGCAGCGAATTGAGCATGGCGAAGCCTGGTGGTCTTAAGAGAACCTTCAGCTGCGCCACTCCCATGAATGGAAGCGCCAGGGCCAAAGGTGCCAGCGATCTTGCCGGCCTAGACATGAATGCCACCACATCTCCGGCGGAGCCCAAGACGCTCAAAGCCCCTAACCTGGCTAGCGCAGCTCACTTGTCTCCAGGTTGGGAGAAGGGCTTCGAGAAACTGATGCTTCGCGCCGACGGAATTCTCTACGAGGATGGTCAATTTCAGGTGGGTGTTCGTTCAGAATATCGCGGTCAAATGGCGTGTCTCATCGTCTACTTCTCAAACAAATCACCGTCTCCCATCACTTCCTTCACGACAACGCTCGATCTGGACCAGAGCGAGAAGAACAAGCTGTCATGGGATGTCAAAGGCCTCCCGGACAGTACAGTGGCTCCCGGCAGCCAAACCCAGCAGGTAGTCATGTTTGAATCAAAACGGGTCTTCGAGAAGAGCCCGACAATGCGCATCAGCTACCTGGCAGGGGCTCTGCAAGCCGTGACTCTCAAGTTGCCCATAGCTGTGCACAAGTTTATGGACCCAGCGGATCTGTCTGCCGAGGACTTTTTTAAGCGCTGGAAGCAGATCGGAGCCGGTCCACGCGAGGCACAAGCTATTTTCGGCGTCACCGGAGGAAGAAGAGAGCTTACCGAGTCATTTGTCAAGAACACCGTCGAGGGCTTCAGATGGCGCTTACTGGGCATGGTTGATCCCAACCCCAAGAATGTGGTAGGCGCCAGCGTTTTGCACACCTCTGAAGGAGGGAAATTCGGCTGTCTTTTGCGTCTCGAGCCGAACTATTCTACTCAGGTGATTATTCTTCTGGACTGCGTCTTTGTTTCCTTTTCTTTTCCCTTCAACTTCATCATCACGTGCTGTGGGAGACTAACACCGAACAGATGATTCGACTCACTATCCGTGCTACCGACGAATCAGTCCCCACGGTCTTTCTCAAGCTGATGCAGGATAGACTTGCTCAAGGACAGCCGACTGCTCCGGACTACCGCTCGCCGACCCGAGAGGAAATTTCCGATACTTTTGGGAACATCATGGTCTCCTAGCTTGGCAGCAAAAGCTCAGGTCACGAAGAAATAGCTTTCTTTTTTTTTTTTTTTTTTTTTTTTTTTTTTTTCTTTTTTTTTTCTCTCTCTTGTTTTTTATTGAGTTGCCAAGCAAGGGTGCCGCAGAGGCATCAAGGCGTTATGGAGGGCAGTGTTTAGTGTTTTTCTGCATGAAAAGGAATGAGCACTTGTGATATTGGCACGGTCGGCATGGGGGATACGTGTGAGGGAGTGTGCGTCTCGGAGGCGGTAGAAGGGCTGCTTGATACTTGACAAGTTGGGCACATGTGAAATTTTCATGTTTTATTGGCTCTGGCATTTCCTTGCATATGTACCATACCAGATTGAGGAGTACATAGTACATGTCTTTAGTTGTTATGGCAGACCGGGCCCAGGACCATGTACATATGGCACTTGGCGAAGAAAGAAGAAAGACTAAAAATAAAGAGAATTTACACCCAACCAACTCCCAAAAAAACATACAACACTGGGGATTCGCTGGTCGTCACCGACCCAACTACTAATCCAGCGCTCGCCAGCTTATCGTGGGAGATCGGACGGGATCCTGAGCTCTACTGGCGGCTGTGGTCGTATGTGACGATCAGGGTAGACAATTTGCTTTATCAACGGGCGCTTGGCTTGTGAGGATGACGAGAGCACGTCACCCTTGTTGCTTGCCGGAGCAGGATGACACCTCCATCAACGGGCATATGAATCCCATAGAATAAAGGCGACAGACGGCCTACACGCCAGCGCTGTCCCACCACATGGTCCATTTCGTCCATGGTTTGTTGCCAATCGGCGTTGGCGCCCGGATGACGTGCATCATTCCGGGGACGAGAGCAGGTCGAGACACTCGAGGCGGCGTCGACAGGTCGGCTCAGGTCAGCTGTCACAGGAAGAAATCCTTGCTCCTCTTACCATATCATAGTCAGATAACTGACCACTGATGCTGAGATGGGAGGTTCGGTCTGAGATGTCATGCAACTGGACGGAGTCGGAAGGCGGGGGAAAATCTGCCGCACGTCCCGCCCAAGACGTGTGTCACGACTGGCCGTCGGGCTGCGTCACCCATCACAAATGTGCTACCACCGCAGTACAATTCTCATCGCGCCGGCGACTGCCTTCCGAGGCGGCAGCGATGGCGTCCCCCGTCCCGGAATAGACATCATCATCGCTCTGCGTCGACCTGACAAGCAATGGGCACCAAAGATTGCGTGTGGTCGGTCGACCTGGGGCCCCACGACTGCCTCTACCGAATCGTTCGCAAGAATGGCGACGAGCAGAGAGTGGTCTACGTCGAGCTGCAGTACCTCGATCTCATTCCCGAAATGTCGCAAACATTCGGCCCCGGAGTCATACGGGAGCTGTCCAAACTCGCCGAATGGAACGGTCGATGGAAGACGTTGACGATTTCGAAAGACGCCGCCGGTATTCGAGCACGGGCCGACGTCTTTGAACCACACGGCCTGCCTCGTGAACAGCTGCAAGGTGGCGGGCAGCCACCTGACATGTTCAACATCTTTGATCTCGAGCCCATGACAGACGTCAAGAATCGAGTCTCCCGCGCCCAGGCGAACGGGACAGAGTGCTTCCTGAAGATTGCTCGGTTCGAGTTCGAGATGGCCTCTTTGGCGCATGAATCCAGGGCATACGAGGCGCTGATGCGCCAGGGCTCGGACCTCGTGCCTCGTCTGCTCGGATATGCCTATGAAGAGACGCCGGATCGGGTCGTTGGCCTCGTCTTTGAGGCGCTCTCCGGGTACCACCCGGGCATTGAGGATCTGGCCATGTGCCGAGAGGCATTGCAGCGACTGCACAGCCTGAATGCTGTCCACGGAGATATCAACAGGTATAACATGTTGGTGACCCAGGACGGGGTGAAATTCATTGATCTGGAAGTGGCCGAGATTGGCTCACGTGATGAGGCCAAGATGGACAAGGAAATGCAGGAATTGGAGAAACAGCTCTTGGACGAGTCAGGTGCGGGTCGTCCATGGTTTTAAACAGCGATGTCAGAGGCGGTTTCATACATGCAGAACATGGTAGGTAGTCGAAGTGTGCTTGCATACCAAGGAGGTACTTTGAAAGGTGATTAGACAAAACTCCCCTACGTACACATCGTTGTGTTTTCCCCACGCATTCATGTCTTCCAGCACAGTCTGATGAATCCAGCCACTCGTCCACCTCCTTGTCCCCCTTCCCTTGCCCTCGGCCCGCAGACCGCCGAGACGACTCGGACTATGCCCTTCATTTTGGATCTGGAAAATCTCAGTCTGGAGCCCTGGGTCGGAGAGGGGCCACTTACCTCGCGGCCAAGTCCTTCACCACTTCCTGTCGCCGGTCAGCCAGGGGCGAACCACTTCCTGTCGCTGGTCAGACAGGGGCGACATTTGTGGCGGGTTGATTTTTCCTCCAAGCGTTCCCAGACTCCCGTGCGGCATTTGTCTTCCTCCGTTCTCGAGTGGCGAAAGCACCGGACGAACTTGCTGTTTACCTCGTGTCCACAACCGTGGTGGATGTAGTACTGCGTACAGACATGTCGTTGAGGATGAGGCATCGCGGCGACGCAGCAGGAGCAGATTCACGGCGACACAGGTACTGTCGACTGGCGATACTGGAAGAATGAGGCGATGCTCTGCGCATACGGACTCTAAATAGGTAGGCAGCCCCTTCGCCTCCTCTTCTGTTTCCCCCGCCTGAGGCTCTCTTGCTCGGGGATCAAGGAGGGGAGGAGAGTGCCGGGCAGACGGGCCAATCATGCGGCAAGGTTAGGGCGCCTCTTGTTGAAATCGTAGGTCGGCAGTATGATGCATTGTTACGTGGCAAATGGTGCGACATGTATGTTTGTCTTTATTCGGTGTGCCCTGTCGGCGGCGTCCAATGGGGACATCCGAATCCAACTGATTTGGATTGCTTCATGCGCTGCTCTACGCGAAACCTCCTCTTAGCTCGTGGGGTCTGTCGTGGTTGGCGTGTCCAACTCTTCTTGTTGCATGGACTTGTCAAAATCTATGTACAAGATGTACTGCATAAGCGTGACTGATGGAACCTCTATCATATCTACCAGCGCAAGCCGGGCCACCAACGTGCCGTCTAGGCGTGAACGAGCACATGCTTTTTGAGCGGCATCTATATGCGGTGTCGTTCCCCTCCCCTGGAACCCTCATTCCATGATTTTGGCATCAGCCCGCGCGGGCCGCTGACCAAAAATGGTACTTCCGACCCTCACCTCTCCGCTCCCCATCGTAACAGCCCCCTCAAAGTCGTTGCTCATGCCCATACTGAGCTCCAGGCTGCCCTTATCCAGGCCCAACTCCACGCTGACCAGGTCCCTCTGGTTCGTCAGGGCCACAAAGTCTTCGTTTTCCGTCTCCGCCGTCGTGGCCTTGCTCCGCGCAATGGCACCAATCGTCATGAGACCCAGCAGGTGCAGGTTCGGGCACGAGTTGATGATTTCGCGGCACAGCGAGACGGTTTCCTCGCCTGGCGCGCAGCCCGACTTGGCTTCCTCCCCGGACGTGTTGACCTGCACGTGAACGGAGAGCTTGGACAGAGCGGGCTCCGAGGCGAGGAGGGTGCCGCGGGCCGCGTTGAGAAGGGTGGCCTTTTTCAGGCTGTCGACGGACGAGACGCAGAAGAGGTTGGGGATTTTGGCAAGGGTCTTGCAGTGACCTGGGTGGTTGGTTGTCGTTGATGATAATCGCATTAGTCACGAAGGGGTTTCCCGGTTTGTACGTGATGAGGAGGCTGGCGGGGAAACTGAATACCGGATTGCAGGCCGCCGATAAAGTGCCACTTTATGCTTCTGGGGAGCAGCTCTGCCTTTTGCGACAGCTCCTGCGCGTAGTTCTCACCAAAGTGCTCGTGAGAGGTGGGCGCTTGGTGAAGGGCGAGAATGTCATTGACTGGCTTCAACTTGGATACGGCGACGAGTCGTACCTGGATTACCGAGTCAGGATATTGCTTTCAGCATGGG